>PDNB01000123.1:0-92894 GCA_002573585.1 Helicocarpus griseus UAMH5409 | reverse complement strand
TTTTTTTTTTTTTTTTTTTTTTTTTTTTTTTTCCCATGACTGCTACACGTTGGGTGACTTGGATAGCAATATCCCTTGCGCGAAGTAAAATCGCAGGTTTACGACAGGAAAATGAGCGCAGGCACTCAAGACGAAATATAGGAACGCCTTTTCTTAGGGGTTATTCCCTCAGGTTATGGATTCCACGACGGACGAATTGTGTTCCTGAGCAAATTTTATTCAGATAATATATATATATATATATATTACCTGAAGCAGCTATACCCGCGCAACTACTGGGTCGCTCGCTCTTTCGGTAACATCGGGTTGATCCTGTGAACTGGTCGCCTCCATCGAGATGGTCGGTGTGTAGTACATATCCGATTCGGTTGATGCCCTGATGGCTAACAGTAGAAGTAGCATCACAGAACTATCAAGAGCCAACAACCCCACGGCCACCCAGCCCAAGGCGATAGATGTAGTGCCTAGTTCAGCCTGCACCGTACCGTGCATCAGAATCTGGATGGATTTCGCTCCGTCTCTGCTGCTCACATGTTGCATCAAAGCTGACACCAGGCAAAGGAGAAACATAGCCACGCTGATTGCACAAGTCAAATAAACCCTTGGGATAGGGACGGGCTCCCGACGATCCATTTTAATCAAGAAAAAGAGTCGAATAACTATCAAGGCCACAGTGGTAACCCTGAAAGCACAGAGTTAACTCTCTAAAATTATAGTGAATATCAAAAGGGGCAAGGAGGTCACTTACAGTGGTCCAATAAATAGCATGTCTTTACCGAAGGACTTTGCTACTCGGAAAATGTTTAGGGGATCCGCTGCACTGCTATTATTTGCACTACTTTGCGTCCCTAATAGCCGGATGACACTTTCTAGCGCCACCTCATTGCTCGAACATAGCTCGATACGTTCGATATTGCTGATGCAAATGCTTAAGTAACTCACTTTGATCTCAAGTGGTGGGGTCCTAAGTTCTCCCGAAGGTCCCGCGAATGTAACAGGGATATTGGAATTTTTTTGGCCCCATACGGCGGAAGGCTGTGAATTGATTGGCATATAGCGGAGAGATAAAAGATAGACATTGCTTAGGCTCGTGGATGTACAGCCTGCCAGAACGATACCTGGAAAAAGAAAAGTTGTCAGTTTTCTATACATCCTAATCAAAGCTAAAGAGACAATTTATCGAATAATCAAAAGGGGAGTATCACATAAGAGGACCATTGCAGAACAGGATAGAGCCACAGGGCAGCAGGAAAAGTAATCTAATGGACACCAAACTGTCAGAGTCGAGGTCGAATCCACGCAGAGGAGCTGTCGTACATCTTAGGAAGTCAAAAGGATATCTTAAAACTCGAGCAACCCAGTTGAGGGCTGGAATAGGGAGACCTGAGAAGTTCATATCAGTCATTATATCCCCTCTAGATTCAGAGACTTTGCGAATTTGTTTTATTTTATTTCTTTTTTGCTTGTTACTTACAAATTACGCAGCGTAAGGATGTCCGAGGATTAAAGGTCGTGACAGGACGATCCGACGAATGTGATGGATTATTGGACCGATGGGACGAGTTGGTTGATGGCATACGACTGATGATGGAAGCCGAAGAGTTCAAGTTGTTGTTATGTTTTTTGGCCAGAGGAGCACCAAGTCCTGCGAGCGTGGTCTTGACCGTTGCCCACACGGGACGAGAGAGCCGTGAAGTTTTCACCATAGCCAGAAGACGCAGCAATTTCAGACTCCGAAGGCATTGCTTTATTTGAATGGGATAAACCAGACCGGAATGATTATACATATATATTGTGGCGTTCTCTCGGGTTCAGCCTTCTCCCAAATAGCTACGTTCCGCGCTGATTCCGACATTGGCGCTCACTATGCAGTCACTGCAGTCAGCTTTGGACGAAGCACAAGCCAAAGGCGCGTGGCATATCATAATTGGTCGTATCTTTTCATGCCTGCTTTCAGTTTGATGAGATGGCTGGCCTGGATCTCACGGCACCCTGTCCTGTTCGTATTGCAGCCGGGCCTACTGCACTATTTCAAAAGGGATACAAAACCCATGGACACTTTTTAATCAAACCTCACTTTCAAATATCCTTTCTAACCCTCTCCATAGTTTGAATATTTTAGAGGACGCCGTCATGACGCACAGCGATAGAGCCTCGGACCTTGAAAACAATATAGAAGAAGACTTAGGCACGCCGTCGGAAGTCCTCTCGTACAAGTCTGAGCCGCGCCAATCAGAGTTCGTGTCGGAGCGATGCGAGGTCGACGTTGATGATCTACCGCCCCCTCCACCACCAAGTAACCTCGATCCGAGACGGACACTGGTCGGTGTTCGAGTGCTGGAAGAGGTATCAACGCCAACGCCGATGGCCATTGATACGCACAATAGCGGTAGTAACAACTTGTTGCCTAATCCGACTATAACGAGTGGGACTTCACCGATGAGACGAGGTCAGAGGAGGGGTCGCACACAGAGCAGACCAGTAGCAAAAGCAGACGATGTTGAGGTAGTAGGGGTAGAAGAGCAGCTCACAGACGATAAATTTCCTCTTACCCATATCGCAGAAGAACCTATAGAGAAAAATAATGACGACACGAAGGCCGGAAAGGAAAGGCAACGGCTATTGCGGAAGTCGCGGTTAAGTGATCTGGGGTTTCATGACCGACTGGCTGCCACCGGTATTCGCCATTTATACGCTCGCAGCCCTCTGACTCAAAAGCCATTATCCTACAACATTGAGCTGAGCACGCTACAGAGAATGGTCATACATGAACTACAACGAAAGCTTGTATTTCTTGTGAAAGGAATTGTGAGGCAGCAGGAAGTCCCTGACGCCACTTTGGAGAAGGCACACAGTCTGCTGGCTCAGTATAGTAGGTTTCCCCGGACCTCAGGTCTTCATGGAGTATAAAGTAGAGCATTCTGACTTACTACATGTATAGCCACCGCCATCCGAGACTATGACTTTATGGCTGAGAAATTACGTTTGGCGGCTGAGTCTAATGAACGTGACCCATTCACGATTACTACAGAAGACGCCCTCAGCCTGTATCTCATGAGAGAGGCTCTCTTAGTCCCTAACAGACAGCCAGTTGATGCTCAAGACCGTGCTAGATATACAGAGAGAAAGAACATTCTTCCTGGCGCTTCTCGCAGCACGCGCAACGAAAATGCCAACCTAGCACGCCTATGGGAGCGGATTTGGATGGGAGTATCCGGGGGGCTGGCACTTATTGCACCAATGCTTCTCATGGTCCTTCACAAGGATGAAGTGACGGCCCTAACGACGGCTAGTGTCGCAACTATGTTGTTTGCATTGGGCCTGGCGATTTTAGGAAAGGAGCTGAAAGGCCAGGAGGTGCTAGCCTCAGTGGCAGCATATGCCGCAGTGTTAGTGGTATTTGTAGGTGTTAGCTCGTGAATACAGACAGATCTATGTCTTCATTATGTCATGATGAAAGTATGCAGTATGTTTGTTAATACTCATTGATTTTTCTCACTGAAATCCCATAAAGGTCTGCTATCACTGCTCACAGGCCTCCTAGCACTGACTGAAAAATGTTCAAATATCCATAACAAAGACCTACTCTGCCTGAAGGCCTATCACTGCTCAGAGGCCTATCATCACTCAAAGACCTTCGCAAACCTCCTATCATCACTATTCAGGGGTAAGCAATGAGTGTATTTATCAATCTCTACGATGTTATATATGTGTTCTGTGGTACACTGTTATGAATCACCAACAGGCCACCTCTTCTTGAAAAAGATGGACATGCTGGACATTGTTCCTGAGAGGCCGCAAGAAGTATTGAACTGGTTGGGGTGGTTGGACCTTACTGTCACGGTTGGCTCACGATCCATAATTCCCAGGAAAATCTCATGGAGCAAAAGCTGCGCCATTCCTTCGGCTGGCGACGCAGGGAAGACACTCTGGAAGACCCCATTCGAGGACTGATTTTTGAATATATTGAAGGCCAGAACATCGACAAGGCTTATATTACCGAAGCCGCGGCAAAGAGTTTGCGGGATCAGTTAAATCACCTACACTCTCTGGATATTGGTCACGGTGACTTGTTCCCACGGAACATCATGGTGTCGAATGATGGTCGTGCATTGTTGATCGACTTTAGTTCTGCGAAAATATACCCACACATTATGTTTAAGTTACATGAAAGGGAAATATTTGAAAAATGGATGCGAGATGAGAAGCGGACACTGGAATTGGTCTTGTTTCGACTTCGGCGGGTAAGTTATCTGTACCTCGTTACATGCTACCTTTTCGCTCATACTAGGGAGTTGAAACGTCACGAAGGGATGATATTCTCAGAAGCCCAGACCGAGGAGGAAGCATTCGGTGGTACCGTGAGTTCGTGGGCTGACGGGAGTTACAGCGTTGTTGAATAATGGTTGCCAGCCCTTAATTTGACAACTCACTGATGATTAGCCGGGCGCTTGGTGTTTTGGGGGCTCTTTGGTCGATGCTTCTGGCGCATAATTTTGAGCGGTGATAACATGGAACGTGTTCAATGTTCTTGCGCTGTTCTGTATTTCTTCTTCTAGCACTTGAATATGACCTTCAGGCCATCTCGAATACCTGCGAGAAAGCTTATTGTAAGTTATGTCTGACTGCTGTGGAAACTTTGGGATTGATTGAAAGAAGCAGTGTGAGAAGTGGGATCCTCTTAACTATGGCCAATTGAAGTAATAAGAATATCAGGAATTAGATTTTCCCACAGGGCATTGACAATAGATAGTAGAGAGATTGACCTTGCCTGTAAATTCAAGTTAGCATGGAATGAAGCTGGCGTCTCATCAACTCGCGTAACTGTTCACTGATCTTCTGGACAGGCCTTCGAATTTACGAAGGAGAGATATGACTTGCGAGCTTCATTGTCAGCTCGGCGATGTCAACGCAGTGGTGGGCCTTGTTCAGAAAGTAATTTGGACAAAGAAATAGTGAAGAGGTTGCTAAGGTGGTTGATGTGAGTATTCTGAGAATATATATTGCACGGCAGCTGCTGATATTGAGTGGTATTTTCGCAGTCTTCCTCTCTGTCCTCTAGACCCATGTTGAAATCATTCTGTGGACTTTCAGGTGACTGGGAACATTGTCTTGCAGACTGAGAAGAAATGGGAGATGCAACAGATGGGGATGGTTATCCACCCTTTGTGCTATGGGCCGCCCATTCAGGAATACCCTGCTAGATTCTGTGACATCACCTCGCGTCGCCTGGCGCGACTATAACCTGCAGATGATGACTGGACTCCGCAATCAAGATCCTCTGCAAGAACTAGTTTGACTGTTGATTTGCATCTCTCCAGACACTCCCTCGTCCTCCCTCATCCGCATTTGTGGTCCACAGCTGGCCCAAGCATGGTTGAAACTGAGTTTGCCTCCCAGACACGCGAAGACTTGATCAACAGGATCTCTGACGCTGTCGGTGGGACGATCGACCAGCCTTTGTGGCCTTTTTTATGGCTCGCAGACATTCCGCAAGTCGAAGGAATCTCCAGGTATCCTGATCTTCAAACCTATGTCGCTGGGCTTGCCATAAGAATTGAACGCAGCCAGCTTCTTCCAAGGTGTGAGTTTGCCCGTCTCGATCTCCATGCGGCACTTTACTGGCGTCTTGTTTCCCCCCTTGGCATGCAGAGACACAGAGGACTCGCGACCGCACCCCCTCCCTAACGTCCTCGCCAAGGCCGTCAATGACAAAGCTTTCGGAGGTAGCAGCAGGGGATACGCCCGTCTCGCCAACCTCAAGCCTGAGGAGTAGGCCGGATACTCGGTCCAAAGAAGCCATAGAACTGGTGAGAATTGCAATGCATCGTCGAAAGATTTCACTCTAACCATTCGGACAGTGTCGTATGAGAGACAAAAATAGATGCGTCATCACTGGTGCTGAAGATCCAGTTGAAGTGGCACAAATTTTCCCGTTTTCAATGAAAGCGTTGCAATCACCAGATACTGTCAACGACACATATAACCCGTGGAGTGTTTTACGCGTGTTCTGGACCCAAGAGAGGGTCAACACCTGGTATAATGCTATCACCGGCCCTTTGGCCACGGAGAGCGTACAGAACCTTATGTGTTTCGCTCCTCATGTCCACAAGTACCACGAGCGCGCCTACTTCGCCTTGGAACCTGTCGAGGAGGACCCTGAATCGCATGCTCTTGCTGTTCGATTCCAGTGGTTGCCGCATATGGCTAAATTGCACGACCTGAAGGTCAACACCCGCCCATCGTTCCCTCGTGATATTGGCTGCGGTCGCCGGATACGGTTGTGGAATTGTGGAGTCAGGTGAGGAAATCCTCTCCGACACACTCATACGCATCACTGCGCATGATGAGATTCCCCTACCGGATCCTGCGCTTCTACAGCTCCAACGGATTCTTCATCGCATTATCGCCTTAGCTGGCGGTGCCGAGGCGGTCGACGAACCTTATGACGACGACGATTATCATGATGAACCTTATCCTGAGTTCAACGATGAAGATGATACGAATTTAGACCTGCGGCCGCCAGCGACATCATCCTCACACGGGCAGTTCGGCGTTAAAACACAGCGCTTTGTACCGTGGCTGGCACACCCCGTCCGCTAATCTTATCTTCAAAGTTGGGGATAGCAAAACCGAGATTTCTTGCTCCAATTCTTTCTCTGTGACTTTTATTCCAGTCGTGCTGGGTCGGTGTTTCGGGGGCATGAGGCGACTGGTGCCCATATGTAACAAGGGGTAAAGGACTAGCTACTTATACGGGCTAGTAGGTGTTACAATTATATTCAACGAGGAAACTGAGCAACTTTCTATTATTTCTAGGTCTGGCATACAGCTCTAGTCTCAATGTTAGCCTACACTTGTAACGTACGATTCCGTGCCGGTAGGGATACGGAGGCGATATGCTGGGGATTAGGTCAGAAGTTTGATGGGTAGGCTTGACTAGTAATTGAAGCAATCGGGCAGATGCCTTACAGTGATGAGAGATCCAAGGAGAATGAGTTATATGGGATATCACGTAGAAAGGTCTCCAAAAACTCAGATAGAATTGGAATGAATCGCTGACCTTCCTGATGACGGCCTGCATCCTCTCTTGAGTAGGCATATTGCGATTACTAGCTAACCGGTCATGCCCTGCAACACGGCCCCGTCTCGGAGCCTGCCTGAGGGCGTTAACATGATGCCGGCGGCGGAGCTGAGAACATCAATGAGAACTGCACATCAACGGAGTGCCCTCATGCACAATATTAAGATCTCGCAATGTATGACGTAGTTTGGGGGGCGGGAATACGAGGGCGGGCAGAGCCCGCCGACTAGGACCCGTAGTGGAGGTGTGTCGGCATTGACTCTCGTGACCGTGACAACACTGGTGAAGTTGTGCTGCAGTGGCGCTTCTAATCTAAACAAGCACGCCACAAGCCAATGGCCCCATATGGCAGTAACTTCACAACCTTAGGTCCATGCTCCCTGGGGTTATCTGGAGTAAGACATTGATCTCCATAAGCCTCAAAGCCATAGTTCATTAGGTAGTACAAGGAGCCTAGAGCGAACTGCTCTGTTCGGGGGCCCAAGAATCCAGCACCTCCACATGGTCCTTGATCGCTTTCACTGCTGTTAAGCACTCTTCCATACGGGGGTATACAGGCTTCAAAATGTGTCCCAATCTGAGCTGTACAGTCAAAATCAGGGAGTTTAGGCTGGTCGCCGTCAATGAGCATATTGTCGGGCCGGAGGTCGCCATGAGCAAGATTGAGCGATTCAAGGAAAGCAGCAGCGTGGGCAAGGTCATTCATCCATACCTTCCGCAAAGGGAGGGGTTCTAATTTTTCTACTTTGATAAGAGCATTGGTTTGCAGATCCCGAAGTTGATTGTTTTGTATCCTGTAAGAAAGGGACACATCTAATGATCGTGTTAGGATGTAGACAAAACGATCAGCTGCCAACAGGGGGCCGCACCTCTCATATACTCAAGGAAGATGCCCTTGTCCGTGTAGTAGAAACATTCTACTATAGAAGGACATAGCTGGCGTTGTGAGAAGATCTCATAGATCTTTAGCTCTTATCAAACTGCTTTCTCTCAAACTCTCCGGGCTGAGGGACTTAGACCATGATGCGGGGATGGACTTCGTAGACGAACGAGATGGCTCCTTTCCAGATCCAGTGTACATAGGGGAATTGGCGTTGATTACCCATGAGAAAAAAGCGTCGAGGATCGGAAGTTATGGTAATTGTTAGGCGATGCAGCTCGCCCTTCGAGTGTGGCCTTGGCTGGTCACCTCGCAAACGGTTGAACTATTCGTTCGATATAATCTGTTGAAGTTCAAGCCGATGCTCAAGCTCGGTCTCTCGTAGTTACACGGGGAATAACGACACGCAAGCAAAACCAGCGAGGGAAAGATGCATTCATCAAATTAGGAGGGAGAAAAGTCGATGAAGCGAAGGACGTGGTCACCTGATCAGATCATTTCAAAAGAAAAAATATTTACCGTGATTTATTGACAGTGATATTACCAGCCATAAGAATAAGTTCATCTTCAAAACATATGACTATAAAATTAGAAAACTTATTGAAGTACATGAGAAGTACTACAGAACGCTGAACTGATTACCGGACTCCGATCAAGAAGATGATGAACAACAGCCAGTCCGGTATGGTGTTGTCTTCAGTTATCCAGACTATACCCATGTGGATCAATGTCCGACTGTGACCGTGTCCGCCGCACTCAAAAAGAAAGCAAGGAATAAATTTACCCTCACCAATGTCTTAGGATTAGAGCATTATGTCAATGCTCTAGTGCAGCTGCTTGAGCGGCGCCTTGATAAGCTGTCTCAGGGAAAAGAGCTGGTCAAGCTTCACAAGTGGTCTACTGCTTGTGCATTCGATGTTCTTGGGGGGATGATGTTCTGGCAATCCCCCAAATTCCTTGGAAATCAACTGTAACGTTCGAGATCCAAAAAGCCAACATTCGCTAATTGGCGATACGTCTCTGTAGTGCCATTTAGTCAGGTTATATCATCTCACGGTGGGAAATCCACTGTTCAGTCGTTCATGTTATTTAGGCGCACGCTTAATGTACATGTGCAATCAGTGCTCGGAATGCCGCACTGTAAGTCCCGGAGAAATAAATCAACGATCAAGGCAGGCTGCACGGAGTGATATGCGCCGGAAACTCCTGAGAAAGAAAAGGAAAAAGAAAAAGGGGGAAATAATGGCATGCGTCGACATTCGACATTCGTGACATCATGAAGCATGGAGAACGTGCAGTGGAAAACGGGTCAAAAGGGCATGCAGGATGGATGGGAAGAGAAATGCAAATGGTCACTCTCCAAAAATGAGACAAAATGAAATATCTATTAAGATGATTGCTGATGCTGACGAAAACGCTCAAGTCACTCGAAATTCAGCCCACTAGCGTCATTCAAGACGAGACGCTGACATTGATTGAAAATAGAAAACAACTTTCGTCACATAACTATACAATCTTTGCTTTTATCTCTACCGCGAGGTCGCGGTGGAAGTGACGGGTTTGATGCCGCGTGGCCCCGTCTGTTGTTATTGTAAATGGGGCCACGATCTGGTCCAGGATTGTTGTTATACCCATAACTCGAGGATCTTGGCCCAGCAATGCTAGGATTGCTGCCATCATATGAGGACTGATTAGGTGAGGGGATATATACCGGGCTCTTGGCGGCCTGCTCGTATGTTGGCGGTGGTGCGTCAGCATTATCACCGCCAACGGCAGCACCGCGGGGAGGTACAAGTGATCGAACGTCTTGTGTCTGCCGCGGTACGCGTCGACCATTAAACGACGAAGTCGACTGTCGGTGCCCGATGTTGGAGCTGCTATTGGATCGTGCATGTGTGGTGCCTAGAGATTGCGAAGAAGACCCCCGATGATTTGTTGGTAGATGTGATTGCTGCGTTTGATTCTGATTACCCGTATTTGAGCGCCGTTGTTCCTCCTCATCTTGAAATTGGAGAGCTAAAGCAAAGGCATAGTCTGCGTCTGTTTGCTCTGTATGGTCCGTAGAGTTTCCAGCCCTACCATCCCCTGAAGTCGTAGCACTTCTTTGGCGATTTCGTTGAGATGAAGCTGGAGGTGGTGCGAAATTCCCAACCGGCCGAAAATCACCTGAGAAGAAGCCAGTATTGCTTCCATTGACATCGACTAGACTCTCCCACACAATCTCTGCGTGGTTAGCATACCCAGCATCAGTCACAAGAGTGAAGAGTTGGTGTGATTGGGGATGTTTAAAGAGTGTGGAGAAATGGTCATTCCGGAAAAGAATTGAAACCGATCCAGGTTCAAGGCATTTCTCTAAATGCTCAAGGCCAAAAGCACTCAGTTGAGTGGCATTTTCAACGTTAACAAAATACTGAATTGTGTCGATGTCTTGCATTAATTTCTCCTCATCGTCAGTTAAAGATTCTCCACGGAAGACGCGGTCTTCTATTTCTTCCTTGCGAAAATGCAGTAACTGTATGTCTTCATGATCTTGAGCTACTCGGCTAAGTGCTGCATGGGCTGCAGTAGACGGGTTCGCAAGCCAACCGTGAACCAGAGGTAACTTAAAACTGCTATAAAGGCGGGTATCGTTCGTCTCAAGGAAGGTCCCCGGCGAGTCACATGGATAGTTATCCTAAATTATGTTAACCAATTTATCCGTAACGGAAAAGCAATGACAGATTGAACAGGGAACGGATCCTTTCGGAAGAGACATGGATGCGAGGATAGAAGCTTACCAGAACTAATTTTGGGTTTACGTTCATCCCAGTATCTAACATGACAAGAAACGAACTCAGTGCTTCGATATCTGGGAGCTGATCGGACCCGTCAATGTATGAAGTGAGTTCATCGAAAAGAGCTTGCATTAGCAACCCTAAAGATATTTTCTCTCTGGATTGAAGCGCTTTTGTGATAGGCGATGGTGAATCAGCTCTGCTCCGCATCACGAGACCATTGACGAGGGCTAAAAGCGGACAAGGGCCGTTTTCATTCTGCACTAATACAGGAGATTTGCGCAATTCAGTCGACCCATCCGTCCAGTTCACTTTTCGTATGTCGTAGGTTTCATTTAGCTTTTCCTGTTGTATAGAGCGGGACTGAGCAGACCCATTTGGCTGCGACAAAGACTGTTGGAAACGATCAGATGCCTCTGCGGGAACTGTCGAGATCGACACAGATGGATTTGCTTCATCGGGGTTGGATACAGAGATTCCCGGCTTGTTTTCGGGAGCGTCCCCCAATAAGTTTCTCGCGGGTTCCTTCTGGTGACGCTTTCCATCTGGTTGAGCGATATCGTTTGGCTTGGTATCTTCGTCCAAATCTATAAGGTTGGGAGAAGGACTTAGTGGATTGGGAGGGGTCGGCTGCATAGTTAAGTTACGATCCTCAGGCTTGGTAACATGGGTCATGTAATCAGGCGGTTCTGGTTGATGAGAAAGATTTAATGGAGGGGTTTCTGTAGTTTGTGTTTGCGTAAACACGGGCTGTTTCCCTTTATCCAAAAACGGATTTGCACTTCCTGTCTCGACGCTGTCGGATTGAAGCGCATTTTCATAGGAAGCTTGAGAAACGAGCTGTGACGAATCGCCATGCGGTCCGTGTAGATTTGGGCGCTCGTCAGGGGATTTCCCTGTCAGATAAAGTTTTGATTAGAACGGTTCTTATAGGAGTGATGCGATGACCAGAATATATTACCGTCTTGAGCACTATTTAAACTATTGGCTGGAGGGAAGTCGAACGGATCTGGGCCAGGTACTGAATATTTCGGCGGGCCAGTGCTATTTTGCCTAGCCCTTAGGAAAGGATTATTCGACCGAAACTGACCAGGACTGGCTGAAGATCGTCCGCTTCCAACAGAAGAGCCCAACGGGGGTTCGCCTCCCTCAAATCTTCCATCATACGAATTTGTTGTCTGCACTCCTCCTTCACTCTGGCCCTGCCCCTGCAGTGGTTGGTTAAGCGCATCATCAGCTCGCGACGACGGAAGGCCTTCTCTCGTAGCTGGGCGATGAGCGAGTTCTTGCGTCCAAGGATTAAAAACATCGTCATACGCTATGGTAGGGCGCAGTATGGAATTAGAATCCGATGCGACGGGGTTTACTGGCTCTGACTGGACGGTGCTTTGCGAGGAAAGGGTTGCTTGTGTTGGGGGGAAATGTGCAGTGTGAGAAGCTGAGTTCGAAGAGCCATTTCGGATCTCCTGAGTATCGGTATCTTCAGACGATTGTTGTCTCAACACCATGGTGAATATAACACTCAGGGAGAGTTTCGAAAGCCGGGTTCAGGAGTGTCGACCAAGGGAGCATTGTACGGGGTATCTCGCAAGTAATGGATGGCCTCCGTCGCAGAGGCTAAACTGTCAAAATAGGGGTATGATTGGCTCCTCCATAGATCAAGACAGACGCGATCGTATGTTTTATATCTTATGTATTCCTAACTCGAGGTTGAATTTAAGGGTGCCTGGAGGGCGATGCGGAAAGCGGGTAGTAGGCGCAGGGTTGGCTAGCATTGATAAAAATAGAAACTTAGATAGAGCTCGGGCTAGCAATGTGGATCGCGCATAGCTTCAGAGCAAGAAGAAGAGATGTTTCCCCAAGCAGTGACCGCGTCTAGAGCAGCGAGATGTGTCCTAGTAAGTATCCGGATGAAATCGATATAATTGAGTTGAAAGGTTGATGAAGGTTGAATTACGGTTTGGGAAATGTCGCGGCTATTACGTACCTGGCTGCGACACAATGTTTGCTGTGTTTGGTCTGTTTGCTATGTTTGTTGTATACGGATTTACAATCATCCGAAAATTACCGTTAGGACGGGTTTACTTATATCCGATATATAATACGCCCAGTATCATCGCAGACTTTCAAATACGCAAAAAAAGTTACAGCTTCAGAGAGCTCAACTTCCTTTTGATAATTTGTGATACCTTCATTATCTGCCCCGTAACTTGGGGAAACCTCTATTCTCTTATGCGATAGTCTAATTGAAGATCTTAGACCGTTCAACATACGTTTAGAGACTTAGATGTTCTACTCCTGCTCTTTCAAATGCATTCGCGAATCTTGCCCTACGCATATGTCGCCCTGGGGCTGCCCTCAGATACTATCAAGGTCCAGCAGATAGTTCCGAATACGTACGTTTCAACTGGCCTCTGTGAGCATATTTTTTGTACCTCAAGCAATTGCTTTCTCCCCTGTTTGCGCTATTTTTCTCGAACTAACAAGCCGTCTAGAGTAATATCGCTGGGGAAATTCGGTTCTTTCCAGGCAAACCATATCATCGGACGACCCTACCATCTTACTTTCGAGATCCTAGATCAAGCGAATGCAGAAGACGGTCATGAGCTTCGTATCGTACTAGCCGCAGAGTTACACACTGAGTCATTACTAACGGATGGCTCTATTCCTGGAGAGGGTGAGGATGGTGAGGGGAGCAGGGACCCGGAGGACATTGATATCAGCACTATGCGCACAAACCGGAACACCGTGGATGACAACTCAAGTCAGCGCATGACAATGGAGGAAATAGAGGCTTTAAAGACAGCAACGACCGGTACTGGCAGGGAAATTATCAACAAGCTTCTCGAGTCCCATTCTGGCCTAGATCAAAAGACCGAGTTCTCGCTAGCCAAGTACACGCTGAGAAAGAGGAAGAAGTACCTTAAGCGATTCTCTGTTTTACCACTAGACGTGCCCTTTCTCACCCATTGGATGCTGGAGCAGAAGGACGCGGCCAAGATAATGGAACTAAGGGATGAGATGGTTGGGCTAATAGGATGCTGGGCTAATGTTCACAACGGCGGCGACGCCTTCATGAGCACACAGTCACCAGAATTACACCCGGCTGGGCGATGGTTAGTCGTGGACGACACCGCAGGCATGGTGGTGGCAGCCATGGCAGAGCGAATGGGTATATTGTATCCCCCCGAAACGGATGCCGGAACCCCAGAAGACAAATCAAGTGCGCAAACCGGAACAGAGAAATCTGACGACTCTCAACAACAACCAACTGAACGATCAAACGGCGCTTCTCCCCATAAAACATCTCGTCGCCGGCGTCCTACGCCGGGCATGTCCTCTACAAACACTACCCTCACCGTAATCCACCCCAACACACAGCCCAACTTATCTCTCCTAAAATACTTTTCATTCGACGCCAGCGACCCATCCGAAACTCACCCCCTTCACACTAATCTGAAGACATTGTCCTGGCTGCAACTGCTGGAACCGCAGTCTGATCCTGTATATACCAATGAGCCTCCTGTCGTGTCGGACGCGACCCTCGCAAGCTGGAAACCCAATAAACGCGGCATCTACTACCGCAAGCGCCGGAGATGGACCCGAGTGCGCAATGTTGTCGACGAGACTCGCGCAGGTGGCTTCGATGGCCTGATTGTAGCTAGTTTGATGGATCCCACTTCAATACTGAAGCATACAGTCCCACTATTATCCGGCTCTGCACCTATAGTGGTATATGCGCCGCATATCGAGCCACTAGTAAGGCTAGCAGATTTCTACTCGACGGCGCGACGAACAGCGTACATAAATCTAAAGCGTGTGGCTGCCGAGCGGAAAGAAAGCAGCGAATCTCGGGCGTCTAAGAACGGAACCCCTGACGGTGCTGGACTGCTGCGGGATGAACAGGAGGAGGAAGATGCGGAAATTAACGAAACTGATTTCCCAGTTGACCCGACCCTCCTTTTGGCACCGACAATCCAAACGTCGCGTGTGAGGCCGTGGCAGGTACTCCCTGGCCGGACGCATCCGCTGATGTCGGGGCGCGGCGGCGCGGAGGGTTATGTTTTCCACGCCATCCGCTCTTTACCGGCTGTAGGGAAGGTTGAGGCGCGGGGTCACCAGGGGCGGAAGAAGAGGAAAACGGAAACGGATGTAACGGGAGATACCACAGAGGGCGCAACGCCGGCGGCAGTCATGAGCGTTGAGGAAGCTAGTTGAAGATGGCGTTATCTAGTTGAATAGCATCTCTGAGCGAGTTGGAATAGAAAAGTAATGATATCAAGATGAATACAAAACCATCGATAGGTAGTCCGATATCTAATGATTACGGTGGTTGACTGTGGTTGACTGTGCGGCCTCTTTCTTGCGCCTATTATACTGGACATTTCCGTGAACGTAACAATCAAGGCAATCTCCTATATGGCTAAGAATTAATTCACAGTAAATAGGAGGTAACCTCACCTCTCATTTGGCAGGCACAGAACAGCTGCTGACTGATTCGATGTCCTATATAGGAGGCTGACCCTGATAAAGATATTATCAAAGGTTCATTTTGTTAAGGCATCCTGTTCTGTTAGTTGGCAGGAAAACTATGTAGAGATTTCCTCTAGAAAGGAGAAAAATTCCACCTTCAAAAACAAAGAAAAGGAATCAGCGGTCCGCAAGCTCTTAGCGCATCTAAGATCCGTGTGCTACCACGATATACTGAAGTCTGTGTCATTCAAGCTACACGGTCATGATGGTAGAGACTATAATCTGATATCTTAGCTACATTGTGGGAAGTAGCTAATCGCTACAGCAAAAGGGACTTCGACGTTTCAAAAACCGTTTGATATACCCCTAGGTATGTACATGTACATGTACAGTGAGTCATCTCAGCGGCGGATATAATGGCTAAGGAATGATCTAGCAGCGGACAAAACGCATTGCTTACACGTGCGCATTTTTCATGCTCCATTAATAGATCGACGGGGTCAGCGACGCAATAGCATTTCGCCTGATCTGAATATTCCATCGGCGGAATGACTCTACATATCTGATCGTTATCTAGGCAACCTTCCTTCTTCATACTATTGCGCTTAGCTCTGACCAGAAGGGCACCAGTTCGGAATTCCGCCGACTCAAATATCTTGGGCTCACTTTTTGCGAATACTATTTGATGTCGAGCAACGTTGTTCTTCGCGGAAAGATCATTTCCCTCATCATGCCCCTTTCCCCATTCAACTCGGACGCCTGCACAAACGAGCATTTGACGGCCAGTAACAGGAGTGTCCATGTAGAACGTATCCGTCTGGTGAATTCGAGATGAGGGTGCAAGAACCCTGTTATTTGCATCATTGGACTCCGCACTGGCAAGAAGCCCATTGGTAAAAGATAAAGCGATGTTTATGTTTTTGAAATTAGCTGAAACTGTCTCCAATTTCTCAAACCAGACGGCATTTTCCATCACTTCATATTCTACGATTATGGAACATGATATGAAGCAAATAGCAGACGCGTCTGGAAAATAGTTCTTTTTCAGTGCGAAGAGCGTTTCAAGCTTCGGCATCCCGTAGGGTTGTAAATCGTCTGCCAGACTTTCATCGACCTGAATATTGTCATCCCAGTCGATCGCCCAACCCATAGCCCCGGGTGATATTGGTGGCAATGAGTCATCCTCACCAAGCCAGACGGCGATGCATCCATAAATAGTGAATGGCCGTTGTTCACGTTGTGAAACTATATTAGGCCGCTGGGCACAACGGAGAATTAGCCAAGGTTGCATAACAACCATATCCTCCACTCCATAGTGTCTTTGGAGATGCCGAAATATTGGACAATGCCACTTGCTGCAGATTGCTGGTAGGGCCGGGTCGTTGATATCCAGAAGTGAGAACTCGTTGAAATCGAGTGACGGTATGTCACTATTGTATATAGGTGTTACTCCGAACTCCTCCATGGTGGTAGTTGTCTTCCTGTTAGTCTTAAGTCACTGTTTGCTGGTCTGCTTCACTGATTCTGCCGCCAAAGAAATCTTCTGGGAGTTAACTGAGAGATGTAAGAAACTGGTGGTAAGTGGACGTTCTCCGGCGGAATGCCCTAGGTTATATAGGTACTTGTGAAGGAAAGTTACTGTGCAGCGTTTAATAGACGAAGGTTAAACTCCGGCAGAAGCGGAGCGGTATAATCAGGTGAACTTGGATAGAAGAAGGGTCAGTTGCTGCTACGTACCCATTATTAATAAAACAGAGAATTTCTCGGTATGAAGAATCCGAATAAGAATGATGAGCTGTGTAATTGATAGAAAAAGATGGAAAGCTTAATCAGGCTTCAAGGTGAGTTAAGCTGCTTCAAATCATAAGTTTGAAGTGATTATTCAGACATAGGTCATATATTGTTTAGCTGCCTTTTTTAAGGCTATGTACTCTTTGGACTGCAGAATCATAGAAGCAGATGATCTTTTCTGCAGCTCTAAGCTTAAAAGAAGCCTCAGCATATCTTTCAACTCTTTGGGAGCGTTCATATCTTCCAACTGCTGCTCCAATGGGGCGATAGGAAGAAGCAGCTTGACATCACTAGCCTTGGCAAAAATCTCCTGTAGAGGCATGTCCATGCAGATTTTCCCTTCAACTGGCTGGGGGACCCAGTTCGGGTACAATCGCATCAGTTGGGCAATCATTATTGTTTCGGGGTAGTGTGATCCCGGTGGAAGTTTGTATACAAAGGAATTTTGATTGAATTGCCTCAACAGAGTCATCCCAAGTGCCCATATATCAGAGCCATGATAGTAGCCTTTTCCTTCGAAGACTTCAGGAGCACACAACCCAGGTGGCCCAAGGGGCTCATCGTCAAAGCCATTATCCATCGCTAGACCACAGTTAGTAATATGATGTGTTATGAATCAGCAGCGCATATTTACCACTCCCCAAATCTCCCAACATGACTTCATACATAGCCGGCTTAGGGCAGTTGATCAAGATGTTTCCAGCTTTAAGATCTGTAGCTTATTAGTCATAACCCTGGGTTGCCATGAGTCTCTTATCTCACCTGTGTGCACCCGACCGTTGAACTCGAACAGGACGAGAGCTCGCAAAATGCCAGTCAGGATTGCCTCAGACAGTACAAGGTCCTTCTTGCGAGTCTCTACAATGTCACATAGGCTCCCCTCCATCCACGCGAAGGCAAGAAATGGTGGGGGGTTGCTGATGCCTTGCTGATGTTCTCTGGGATGGCTTCATCACCAGATGTAGTAATGATGTCAAGCAAAGGCCGGATATGCTGGCACGATGACACATTGGGCTTCAGATACTCATCCAGCTCATTCTTGAGAGTGGCTTGCATCCGTGGTGATGCTGTTTTGATGGTAGCCCTGGTAGGAGAGTTAGCTTCACAGCCTCACAGCCCAAATTGCATCATAACTTATCTACGGCATACCACTTTAAGGCGCGACCAGACGTTTCTCCGAGAATTTCTGCCTTAAAGACATTGTTGACACCCCAGCCACTAGGGAGATGGTCTGTTAGCTTGTACTGACAGCGCTTTCCAGAAAGGATCTGTCCAATATGAAGTGGGAATGCAGAATAAGTCATGGTTCTGACAAAGAAACAGTTGGAAAAGAGTAAAGGGCGCATAACAGCGTATTTATAACGAATCACGGTGACGCGCGAATAACATAGTTGCAAAACATTTTCTTTGGTAAGAGAAGGATGCAGGGTATTCTTGCAGCGAGAATTTGACAGGGAAAAGAACGCCTCAATGATCACTGGCACGAGGGATCGGGTTATTGCAGAGACTTAACAAAAGTAGCTGTATCCAAGTGAGAAGAGATTTCATACATGATGCACAAGCAGTTATGACTGATTTATTGAAGAGATTCAGGTTCACTTCAAGTGCCTCCTTAGCCCTGGCCAACAATTTGTTCTGGGACTTATTTGGTAATTCCGATCATCAGAATGGATCTAGCCTTGGCCAGTCAGTTCCTTAGCACATCCAGGCTTCATGTGTTACGCACACTATGACTATGACTGTGAATTATTAAGTTGCAGGTATAGTCATCTAATCATCTTGAAACGGCCACACCCTCTCCCATGCCTCCTTCTTTCCTTTACTACAAGCAACATGATCCAAAAATTGCTCCTTCACCACAGCCAGCTTACTCTTGAGTATCTCGTAGTCCCCGTGATTACACAAGCCCTCCCAGCCATTCTCCGCACCGCCCAGGGCGTCTAGTACATCCTCCATCATCTGCACCCCTTCCTCCCACTTCTACTGATCGGCTTCTTGCGCCGCGATGTCAGCTGGCGTAGCCTCGTAAGCGGGCAGGATTGCGTATTTGTGCCCACAACCTTTTCCCATTCATGGGCTACCTGGATCAATTGGCTCCTTACTATCGGCTCCCCGTCATTGAACACTTGAGTAATTAGTGAGATAATTTGGCTTCCCAAGGTTTCTGGGTGCTGCAATGCTCTGAAAACGGCCATATTCTGGCGTGCAGATTGTAGTGTACTTCATACAGTTTATACAGGGACTGCTGGGACTGTACTTCTTCAGCTCTCTCTCTTTGTCTGCGGAAGTCAAACTCTCAAAGTTACTAGGTAGTGAAGACAAGGTAGAAAGTTCTAATGCTGGCCGTGGGTTGTCGAATTCCGTAAATTCTGGGGTCCGGGCTTGTTGGAAAAGCGGTGCGATGTGGGCAGCCTGCCAGTCAATGATGGAAAGGATTTTTGACGGATCATCTGGATTTCCAAATATACTATCGTGATGGAAATCAGTGTGTCATAGAACCGGGATATGAACGGAATTGTCTCTAGGAAGCAGATGCAAAGCCATCTTTTCAAAGTCATCGAGCACCGCGAGCTTGACTTGAACTGTGGGTTTGTAGCCTCCAGGGACGGCAAACATTCCCTCTGGTCACGGAAAATGTGGTGACATTCCTTTTCCCGTCTGGAGGAGGCCAAGATATATTCATAGGCATTGTACCCTGTATTCGTGTATAGAATTTAGCAAGCCTACGGAAGGGTTTTTTGGGACGACATATACATGCGATAGAAGAACTTACAAGGGCCTTTGTTCGTACTGACATCTTTCCGTCCGTCTAATAGAAATTTTCGTTCCGTTGTCGGTCCAATAACAAAAGCATCATATGCAGTCTTAAAATATTGACTGCTATGTTGGAGTTTGTCGCAATCGGATTCGAGATATAGACATCCGATATGCTGAAAATGATGAAAAAGCAAAGACTTTTCAAGAGTAACGACATTTTGCATTGGCAATGATCGTGGGTGTGCTTTTGGTTCTGAGGGTCGAAGAACCTGACATTACGGTGGCAATAATTCAGGATGAACTTTTCCAAAAATAGCACGGGGTATAAGTAATTCTAATAGGGGAATAATATCTCCATTAGTTGCTAATTTCTATACTGAAGCCAGGGACGGGAGTCGTTTGTAGTAATGTATTCAAGCACACCAAAGAAGGGTGTTGTAGTTATTTCAGTCAGTTAGGGCTAGGGCTCAAAAGGCGTGGCTTGAACATCTGACTAAGCCGTGGTGAGCCACATCCCGGGAAATGGCCGGCAACGCACGTGCAGCGGCCAGGGCATTGGATTCGCCGTGAGGAGATACACCAAGATGTTGATCTTCCCTCAGTCTGACCGTTCACTATCCAGCAGTGACAAAACATCTTATTATTGATTCTGTCGTCCTGAGTACGAACCCGTCGTATGGCTACACGGCATGTCCCAGCCCGGATGCATGGTTCGGAAGAGGCGCAATAAGAACTTGAACTCTCTGCCTCTCCGCCGAAATTCAGGGGTAATGCATACAAACTTGGAAAACATCATCACTTCATGAACAATAATAATAGCAAATCCAATCGTCGGGGTATTCTCCCAAAACTGACTGTTTAGCATAATGTACTCCGCAGTTACATCATCTCTCGGAGCAGAACACTCTCATGAGTATCATCACTTGCTGGTCCCCGGGGCCGTGGGGGGCCATCGACGACATAAAGACCCCATCAGTCCACGCGACGGTGATCCTCGTCTTATTGGTTGCTCTACTGGTTCCTGGAGAGTTTTTCTTCTCTTCTTAGTTCTGGACAATGTTCGGACAGGCCCTGGCGACCGTTGTGTGCCACCGTGGTTGAGCCCACTTCAACCTTGTGAGCCTTTTCCATCTTCCAACGGACATTCTCAAATCTCAATGGCCAAGGGAACAATTACTGACTTGGACGGTTGAGAGTGACTCGATAGTCTGCTTCTGTCCCTGCAAACATATCGCTCACTGCACCTGCTCAAACTGTTGGCCGTGGGTTGTCCATTTTAAGTTCCCTGGTGGCTGTTTCCGTCCATTTTGTGGCTGAAAACGAGCAGGGAATAATAATAATAATAATAATAACAAGAGAGTCATTGTTTTTTATATCCCTCAACTCAAAAGCTACTCCTGCCAGTCAAAAGGGCATCTTTTTGAAGTCTAAGCTTTCTATTAAGCTCTAACTCCCTCGCTAAGAATTCCGATCTCTCTCCCCCACTCGCCCACCCCAAGAACACCCATGGAATCCCGCCGCGCCCTGGCATGGGGCTTGACAGCTCTCGCTCTAAACAGGCACGGGCAGCTACACTCGCTGTCATTGGCACTTGCTGTCTGCTGTCGCGGTGGGGGTTCTTCACGCGCAGACAATTAAAAAGACCCCGGTTGATCCGCCCTCCTCACTCCCCCTACGCATCGTCTCTTCTTGTACACTTATTGAATGCTATGCTGTCAGATCTTCTGTTGGCTGGCCCTGTCGTCCATTGCCGGTTGACAATCGAAAGGTGACGGCTGGCCACCAGCGCTCCTCTTCACCATGTTTATCACAATCATCCGCGAGAGCTGGGCTGGTTTCACCTCCATCGAGAGGCGTAATATAGCCCTCTATATCACTGGGATCATGCTGTACAAGTTCGGCCTGGAGGCTTTCAACGGCTCCATTATCGCTCTCGCCACGAACAGATATGACTACGATGCCGCCCTGTCAAACACCACTTCAAAAACCTTTGAACGAGTTGGCCTTCTCACCGGACTTAACCAGGCATTCCAATGTATAGGTGCCATTCTCATAGCACCGCTGGTCCGAAGGTCTCCCACCAAGGTAGTCCTGTCGACCGCCGTTTTCATCTTCGGTGTCTTTACCGCCGTGCTCCTCATCGTGGACGCCAGTACCGGTGGGACATTTGTGCCCAAACACTTCAACGAGGACCACCCCAGGAACGACTTCTCTTACTACGGAAGATATCTCACGGACGGAATGATCCCTATTTACTCGGTTACCGGTATTACATACGGAATGGTCGAGTTGATCCGTCGTGTCATTCCGAGAGATATTGTGGGAGGAAATGTACAAAAGCTCCGTCGATTAGATTCCTTGGTGCACATTTTCTACGAGATCTCCGGCACCGGTGGTGCTTTCTGCACGGCGCTCGCTCTTATTCCAACTCTCGGGAACAACTATTCTTTTATGATCACGCCTATATGCTTTACCTTGGCTGCTGCCACATGGTTCTGCATAACTGATTTGGATTTTGAACCTATTCCACAGGAGGTCCTTTCCGAGCAACCTGCATTCGTCAAGGCCATCTTCGGCTCCTTTATGCTATTCGTGGAGTCATTCTGGACCGGTGGAAAGCTCATCTTCACCAACCGTCAATTCGTCTGGCTGCTGCCCGGATACTCCATTGCACTCTACGGCCACCGGTTCTTAGAGAATACTATCGCACCAGCAGTCGCTCGTCGCTATCTAGGCAACTCAGCCTGGTCACAAATAATTGTTGGCGGGTCCAACCTAGGCGAGTTGCTAGGCGCCGCATTCGTCTTCTTTTTCACAAACCTCGTCACCACGCCGATTCCCTGGATCCGACTTGACTCCTTGGTGCTGCTTGTGGTGTGGTACCTGCCATTCTGGTATCCGCCACAAGGCCAGGTCGGCTATGCTTGGATAATCGCCGCAACCTTCCTTCCCATCTCCTTTGGCTGGGCGGCAGGAGACGTTTCACTTGCTGCCTATATCCAAGCAACCCTATCCCGCGTCGAAGGCAAAACAAAAAACGTTTCTGCTCTTGGTGCCGTCATGGCATTCCTCTACACCTCCTATATCGTCACCTTTGCCATTGTCTCGCCCGTTCTAGGCGGGTATATCGACAATGTCTTCGACAAGACCGGCGGTACCGAGAACGGCGGCAATATTCACCAGGCAATATTCAATATCGGCGGCATCCAGTACACGATTTTGTGCTTGGTAATCTTAGGCGCAACGTTTGTACCGCGTGGGTCACTAGCGTTTAACCCGCCGATGCTGTTTGGACAGCAGCTAGACAGGGAGGTTGGCCGGGCGAGCAAGTTGGTGGATGAGGGAGTGGATATGACGAAGGGGTATAGTGAGGGAGAATATACGGAGGACTACTCGAGTAGTCGGCACGATAGTCGGCGAGCCAGCCGGCATGACAGTTATCATACCCATGCTTGTCGGCATGGGAGCTGTCCTGGGAGCCAAAGTGATGGACGCTGGTATCAGCAGAGTACAACATGGTAATAACGTGTATCTGACCTGTTTATCTTTTCACTTTATCTCTTTCGGTTCACGATATGAGCAGCGAGGTTTTTACGAATTATCTTTCTGGCGTTTTTTTTGGTCCCCTTCCAACCTTCACACAACAACCACCCCCTCCCCCCAACTTCCACTTTGATACCCCATTTCACAACTAAAACGAAAAATCACTTGCTGAACGGCATGGAGCCGCTGGTGAAGCAAATCATGTATATACGTACGTAAGATACCCCTCTCGCACTCGCTTCAATATATGATTACTTTTGGACAATGCTATATGAAATACTATGTGTTCGTATTTCTGTTTCAAATATCATGTTCATGATGTATAGGTATCCAGAATGCAGTCGTCCATAGGCCCCTCCTAGTAAAAAAGGCACCAATACTGCTAGACATCTGAACTGCGAGTATTTAATCTATGAATACTGTGAGGCAGTAAATTTAAACCATAAAAGGGGGTAATCGTCATTGATACATTCCATCGATCACATTCATGTCCATAAAGCTACTCTAGTCTTCCTTCCCATTACTATTGACCGGCCTCTGACCCTGGATGATCCCTTGATTCTATCACCGTCTTGAAGGGAGACAGAAAGGAAACTCAAACGTAAGCCACCTTATAAAAAAAAGAAGGGGAAAAATAAAAAACGAAAAACAATTGATTGATTTTTTAAAAAGGAAAAAATATCGACACGGACCTGATTCGAACAGGCGCTTCCGAAGAAATGGCGTATCGACCCCAGGTTCGAGCGCCACGCATTAACCACTCTGCCACCGTGCCGTGTGTGGAATTACCACGGTTTCTCGATTCTGCCATAGTTGACTGCGGAGGTGATTAATTGCTCCACGGAATTGATATTGATATGGGGGGGATAGGGGGAGTGGAGGAGGAATATTTTTTTTTTTTTTAAACTCTAGCCAGAAGGATCAAAATTATATATAGAGCAGATCTACAAAGTTCTTCTTTCTGTTTCAGGCTGACCTTTTTTTTCAACAGGGTGCTCTGGAGGTTTTGATGGAGCTGTGCCCGCCTCCAACTTCATCACGAATCCCTCCCCCGCTATACAGGACGTTATGTGAGCGCATTTTTTATTTAGCCAGTCTGCCTCAGTGATTGCAGGAACACCTCTGTTCGAGCTAGTTTGAATTCCAAAACACTTATTATATCTTGGGATTGCACTGCATTGGTAATGAAAAAAGATAAGTGACGGCTAGCTGGGGTAAACGAAGTGCAGGACAATAGATAAAAAAAATGACCACGCAATGCCCGCTGCATCCGGCAACTTTGCAGATGCGTATTCTAAATCATTTAAAAAGGGAAAAGCATATAAACATGAGAATGTGTTTCAAAGAAAAAGGAAAAAAACGGGAAAAGGGAAAAGGGAAAAACAGGAGGTACAACTTATAGCTGCTTTCCCATAAACTTTCGTTTGGAGAAGGCGAGCCACCACTGTTTTGCATAGGAGTTAGTCGTGTGCCCGGTTTTGGAACAAAAAAAGGGAAGGGGTTGATGATGCGCATACCTTCGACGGACCGACTCCTCCGGGGTATAATCGGGCGTGTAGTCTGATGGCAAGTTCTTGTCGGACTTGGGAGATGTATCTGGTGTGAAGGATAAGTTTCTAGCGAATGTAAGAGGAAGGTTTCGTTCACTAAACATACTGTCTCAATGTTTCCGCATCCTGGCGGTCACGAGGCGGCTCGAAGGCCTGGTTTAGGGGGAATGAGGCGTCTCCGGGAATAGCGAAGTGGTCGAGGGAGGTGTTGATGAGGACCTGTGTTTCGGGTTTTATCAGCCATCTAGCGCATTTCCATCACCTGAACCAAAATGGACAATAGTTCTGCTAGTTCGATCCTGTTGGAATCCTCGATGTTCATACCTTCTCCGCCTCCCTAGCAGCCATGTTAGGCTTGACTTTGGTCAGACATTCGCTCAGGAAGAGGATGCCATATATCAGCATGCGGTCGGCGGGGCCCTTGATTTCGAAATTACGGAAGAATGTGTTGGCGCGGTAGAGGGACAGTATCTCATCGAGGCAATCATAAGAGTCGCTATCGGGGTCGATGTTGAATTCTGAGGTGCCGGCCGGAAGAGCGGGGAGGGTATAGGCGGGGCCACGCGTTCGGGTTCGGAGGGGGAGAATGGGGAAGTTTCCTGCGAGATAGGTTAGGGGCAAACGATTCAATAGACATGATGCCATATATAGGCACTGTCGGAGGGACTGTAGAAGTACCTATGGTTGGGACATCTGCTTCCTGGAGGAAGATGGAGTGGTATGCCTGGGGGTATGGGTCAGCGGGAACTCAATTAATGGTCATACTTGAAGGTACGGCGGCGGTTTAACATACCGGCATGTTTATAGTCTCCTTCTCTTCAGTCAGTTTTAACAGTGGAATATTAGCTGAACTGTTTGGACAGTAGTCCTGATTTGTATATCCCCGTCGTCGTCTCCCGTCTGTGGTGATGTTGCTGCTCCTGCGCGATGTCATGTGATGTCATGGCTCCCCTAGGCGCTAGTCCATATCGGGGCTAGTAGGGAATATAGTTGGTCCGGTCCGAACAGCTTAACGCGACATTTGAGGCTCAACGCGTCTGCTCAATCGGGAAATATCAGACGTCGCTTTCATCTTCAGTATCTACTGCACCACCTTTGACATTCGCTACTTGGACATTTCTCGGCCATATTAGAGTATTTACGGTGATCTACTGACTTTTATATTGCGAATTCTCTTTCTATCACCTCGTCGCCATGTCAGACTTCGAGGACGAAATGGACGTGGATGCCCCGCCCTCCAAGAATCCCGTCCAGTTCAGCTCAGATAATACCAACGCAAGAGGCAAAAGAATAGCTGCGGATCTTCCTGTTGAAGCTGAGGATAACCTACCATGGTGATAACCCTTCTGAACTACTACAGCGGTTCCAAAACCTTTGCCAAGAGCTAACGAATTCCTCGGGAAGGGTTGAAAAGTACCGCCCAAATACCTTAGAAGACGTATCCGGACACCAAGATATTATTGGCACGATCAACAGATTCATCGAATCAAATGTGAGTGTCTAAAAGATCCCAATGGTCAAGCCGTGAAACAAACTAATTATCCTCTAGCGGTTACCTCATCTACTGCTATATGGTCCCCCAGGAACCGGAAAGACATCAACCATCCTTGCCTTGGCTCGACGGATATACGGAGTGAAGAATATGCGGCAAATGGTTCTAGAGCTAAACGCTAGTGACGATAGAGGCATCGACGTTGTCAGAGACCAGATCAAGACATTTGCCAGTTAGTTTCGCCTTTTCGTACATACCTTATATCATCAATTATTCCAAATATGCACTTTTCGGCCCTGTCCCACTGTCTGCGATCTGCGAGACTGACAAGCACTTGAAACTAGGCACAAAACAAATATTCTCCATGGCTCCAGCTGTGAAATCAAATACAACGACCCTTGGAGCTTTCAAATTAATCATCCTCGACGAAGCCGATGCTATGACCGCCACCGCACAGATGGCCCTGCGTCGCATCATGGAAAAATACACCGCCAATACTCGGTTTTGTATCATCGCAAATTACACGCACAAACTCTCCCCAGCCTTATTATCCCGATGCACGCGATTTCGGTTTAGTCCCCTCAAGGAGAAAGATATCCGCGTTCTGGTAGACCATGTTATTGAAAAGGAACAGGTGCGGATACAACCTGAGGCTATTGATAGCTTGGTCAGGTTGAGCAAGGGAGACATGCGCCGAGCGTTGAACGTACTCCAGGCATGCCATGCTAGCAGTAAGTCACCAGTACCTTTTGCCTATGCAAATAAAAATATAATAAAAGATGTGTCGTTTCTTAACCATCATGCTTTTTTCTCTAGGTATACCTCTTCCCCCAAAGAACGCTCCTAAAAATCAACCCCTGCCCGAACATGAGACCATCACCGACGAAACGATCTACACCTGTATCGCCGCCCCACATCCCGCCGACATCAAAACCATCATAACCGCACTCTTAACGACTAGCGACGTGACATCCTGCCTAAACACCATTCAGACGTTAAAATCAAACAAGGGCCTTGCTCTTGCGGACATTCTTACGGCGATATCGACGGAGTTGCAGCGCATTGAGGTGCCCCCAGCAACTCGGGTCGTCTGGATGGAAGGGCTTGCAGATATTGAATGGCGATTAGCTGGCGGCGGAGGAGAAGTTGTGCAGACAGGCGGGTTGGTTGGAGTTGTGCGGGGAGGGTGTGAATTGGCGGGGAACCTGGAGGTGGGCGGGGATACAGTACCCATGGAGACATGATATCATATTTTCATTTATACTCATGAACGCCGAATCAAACTAATAGAGAATTTTCGATCGCGTTCTCGGGCCACTCTTGACAGATTAAGGTTTTTGTGGAAGCTCTCTCTTTTACTCCCAACATAATCTACCGGCGACACGGTCTTTCTGGTAAGTTGTGAACCTGGAACTGTAACTCTATTCGGGTTAAGCGTTGGGAGAATCATGACGCAGAAGCATCCGATTTTTGACATCCGGCTGTTCGGCGAAGAGAAAGGTGGGGGATATTAACTTCAAACTTAGCAGGATTATTCTGGCAGGGACTAAAATATACAAGGAGTGGGGGGTTCGATGACTATTATTTAGTAGTGCTTTAGGTTGTTGTTATTATTTCCCACAGTAAAACCCGCAATATTATTACTATTTCTTCATCATCAGTATCGGAGTATTCTTCCGGTGTAAAAATTGCCCATAAGCAGCAATAAACATGACGTCTATAAAGGAGAGTTAAATTGAAAAGTAAACACACAAAGTAACCACAAACTCTATCAACCCAGAACCGAAGAAATAATAGCTGCTGATTTGTCGAACCGGCTAGTTTATCAAATTATCTGATAATATAGAGTTGATTCTCTATCTGCCGCCCCTCTTTTCCCCTCCATCGAGCCCATCCGGAGTTCTAGCTTTGAGCTTCTTCTCTTGCCCCCCGCTTCTATCCAGTCATTATAAGCCTTCGGCCATTCCCGCGCCCATGGACGGTGATGACGGGCCAGAAGAAAGCGTATTTTGAGTCAACGACCTCGTCCGTCTCTTCTCCCTCTTCTTCTTCTTCATTCCTCCTCTCCTCCTCCTCCTCCTCTTCTTCTTCCTCTCATCCCAAACCTCTCCATCGCTCTCCATCTTCATCTCTTTACATCCCGTCCTTCGCTCAATCCATATATAAATTGCTCAATCAACGGACACGACAAGTCTCTCACGACTAGAGATAGAGTTATACGTAAAACCTCCTCAAGACAACACCGAATCATCAAACTATTCAAGTTCATACAAAAGTCCAAAACCATCTCTGACCATGCACTATAAACTCTTGCAACCGCCAGCCATGCTGGCTCTGGCCGCCTCCCTGGGCGCCTTCATTCCGACCGTCTCCGCCGAAACCGTGCTGGGCGCCTATGTCTTTGCCCGCCACGGAGACCGCACCTCCAAAGCCACCCCGCCAACCGAATTGACCAGCCTGGGGTACAGCCAAGTCTTCAACACCGGCACTTATTATCACGACCGCTACATCTCTCCCTCGTCTGACTCCCAGATCTTCGGCATCAGCCCGGACATCGTCAAAGCAAGCCAGCTTTCCGCCTCCGCCCCGGAGGATGAGGTGCTGCAAAAGTCCGCCCTGGCTTTTCTGCAGGCCCTGTACCCGCCCGCCGGCGACGTGGCCAAGACCACCCTCCGCGACGGCACAGAGGTCGAAACGCCCATGAACGGGTACCAGCTCGTGGCTCTCGAGCAGACCCCAACTGGCGGCAACAGCGAGAACGTCGCCTGGCTGCAGAGCGCCAGCAAGTGCCCACGGGCCAAAGTGAGCAGCAACGAGTACTTTTCGTCCCCGGAGTATCTGAAGCTGCTCGAATCAAGCGCCAAACTGTACAAGTCCATCGCGCCGATGGTAAGCGGGGCCTTTTCCGAAGATGAAATCAACTACCAGAACGCCTATGCCATCTGGGACTATCTCAACGTCGCCAAGATCCACAACACCACGGACTCGCTCCCCGCCGACCAGCTGCCGTCCGACGAAGCCTTCACTACTCTGCAGGAGCTGGCCAACACCCTCGAATACAACCTGGCATACAATGCCTCCTCCCCCATCCGCGCAGCCAGCGGCTCCATGCTGGCCGGCGAAATCCTCACCGGCCTGCAAGAAGTGATCAGCTCAGCGGGAAACAAGACCAAACTCAACGTGCAATTCGGCGCCTATGCCAACTTCCTCTCCTTCTTCGGCCTGACCGGGCTCGCTCAGGCACAACCGGATTTCGCCAAGGTGCCCGACTATGCCTCCAACATGGCCTTTGAACTCGTAACCAACGCCACCGTGTCGCCAACTTCGTTCCCAGAGCCGGCGGACATTAGCGTCCGCTTCCTCTTTCGCAGTGGCAGCGTCGTCCCTGGGTCCAAGGAAACCGAACCAGTCGCCTATCCGCTGTTCAGCCAGTCGGAGGAACTTCTCATGCCATGGTCCGACTTTGAGTCCAAGATGAAAGAAATCGCCATTGCTACCGAGCAGCAGTTCTGTGAGGCTTGCAGTGAGAAACCCAAGTCGTGCAGTGGTGGATTCCGTGGAGGTGATGGTGCGACAACTACTTCCTCGACAACTGAGAATAAGAGCAATGGGATTTCCACGGTAGTTGCTGGTGTTATTGGCGCACTGGTGACTTTGGGAGTGATTCTGGGTTTGCAACTTGTCTTCTTCTTTGCTGGTGGGTGGAGGTTAGTTAAAAAGGTTGATGCCAAGGCGATCAAGGAGATCGAGCAGGCTTAGTCTGGATGACGTGATTTGAATCCACGGGGTGTGTGGTGGATGACATGTGGGCGGAAGGGAATATGTTCTGCTTTTTGTGTTGTTCTTTTCTTGTTGATATTTTTGATCAGACCTGTCTGTTGTGAATTTGCAAGGTGGATGTTAAAACGTTAAAGGGAAGAGGGGAGTTTGATTTCTTTTTCGCAATGCTGGAAGCACAGCACATCATGTTATGCATGTTTGATGAGAAATGAATTAAACGGCAAAGATGTATGTAATTATTATAATTGGGGGATGCAGTAATCCAAAAATTAGCATAGTTTCAAACAAAATAAAGCAGAAATACAGTACAATCCTGTCTCCATACATCTAAGGGGAAAAGAAATAAGAATAAAATGAGACCCGAAATTTTTCAGATATTAAACAGTGGAACGTTTGCACAGACAAACAAAACAGTATAGAAGAGATCGGAAGTGGAAAAATAGCGGTTAAATCAGACAAGCAATAAACAAAAGGGAAACACCACTCCGGGCATGCCGTGTGTAACGACCACCAGCGCCCCGTCATAGATTATGACTTCTCAAGAACCTACTACTAAACCGGAAAAAAAGGGTTGTAGTCGGGCTCCTTGCCGCACTGCTGCTTGGCCCGTTTACGCACAGAACAGTTAGGAGAAGTAGCTGCGTGTGGACGGCCACAGAGGACGCATTTGGTCTCATCTGACTGGCTGTGATCAGAACCGTCATGGGAGCCTCCGCAAAAAACACAGCAGCGATCTTGGAAACAATCGAATTCCGTGTGGTCATACTGCCAGCAGCCAGTGCACTGGACTGGCTCTGTGCTTCTGTATCGGGAGCAGCGAAAAGACTTTGGAGCCGACTGGTTGACCTTGTGTCTGATACCGGAACGGATCACTCGATTGGCATGTTCTGCATTGTAAAATTCGATGAGGAGTAAAGGCAACTTTCTCTTCTTCTGATCGAGCCATTGGATGTTATGGATGTATGGCAACTTCCGACTGGGAAAAATGCTTCTGTTCAAGTCGAGAAGTTCTTTGATCATTGGATTGGTAACGCCATCTTTGTCATTCGAGTCATGGCGCTTGACATTGGCAACGGCAACGTCGTAGGTCTGTACAATCACGGATACATTGCGGCCGAATTCGTGGGACCATTTGTGTTTACTCGCAGCCAATAGGTCCCTGACATCCGCGTTTGGAAAATACAAACGAATGTTCCCGTTCTCCAGGTAATCTACACCAGACACGAGGTATTCTTCGGGTATGGCGATGCCCTCGACCAGCTTAAGGGATCTGTTGACGCGTTTCCGAAATCCTTTGAAAGAGGCCTTCATCCTTCGGATAATGTGTGAATCCGCATTTTTTAAAACGAAATACCAATCTGTAATTCGGTTTTGGTGTTTCTGCGGAGAAGAATCTGGAGACTCGGTGGGCAAGCGGCCGCTGCTCGATGCTTCCCTAGCTGGCGATGAGCTCCGTGCAGTGTCGTCACGCGATGGAGTTGGACTATCAGTAGACAAGCGGCCCCTATCCGATGTCTCTCTAGCGGGGGATGAGGATCGCGGAGTCTTGTCACAGGAAGCTACTGAGGTATCAGTAGAAAAGGGACTATTACCCAATCCTTGTCTCGTCGAGGATGAGCATCGGGCAAGGAAGTCACGCAACGAAGATGGGGTACTGGAATACGAGCAATTCATATCTGATGTTTCTCTAGCCGATGTGCTTTGTGTCTTTGTGCGAAGGTGGCTAGGAGGGGTACGGCCGTGCTCCGGTGACTGATGGCGTGTGGTAAAAGAAGAGTTTGGGCGTGACTGTGGTGGATCTCCAAGAATGGGAGACTCTACGGTGTGGCACTGGGATTCCTTTTGTGTGCCCGACTGCGGCGTATCTTGAAGAAAGAGAGACTCTTCGGTGTGGTTCTGGCCTACCTCTTGGCGTGAGCTTCGCTGTGGTGATTCTCCGAGTATGGTAGACGCTTTATCGTGACCCTCCCATTCGGACTCACTGTCCTGGCCCATTGTATCATCGCTGTTCTGTGCTGAGAGCCCTTGCTCGGGGTCAGTGAGAGTCTTCTCGGAAGGGCTTCTGCTAGTTTCAGCTTGGGGAGGTGAAATCGGTCGTGGGCATCGAGGAGGTATTTGCGAAGAGTTGGCTGGAGACAGCATTTTGAGCCGTTTACTGCTGGGAGTATCCAGCGTCGACACAGGCGTCATGGCCATCCTTTTCTTTGGGCTTTTGAACTTCTTGGACAACTCGATGCAGCTATTGAGAAAGGGCGCCAACACGGAAACGGGTACGAATTTCCGCTCTCTCAAAGACAGGATCTGATCAGCTTCCTTTCGTAACTGTGCTGAATGTTCCCTAACTGTATCGTCTGGCAGGTATTTGCCGGTTTCTGGCCATGCTAATGGATCCAAGCCGCCGAGCGCAGATATATCCGGAGTGTAGGATATATCGCCGGAAGGGTGGGTACAAGTGAAGGTAAAACTGAAAGTAGGACGCATGTTGGCCATTGTCGCAGTATTTTGTATGTGAAGAAAGGACAAATGAAACCTCCAAAACAAAGAGCAGTAGGACGAGGGGAATAGGAGCCCTACTTATACATCGCAAAGTACGGAGTGTCGGCGCCTTCGCGTCTCTAAGATCAGTTTTAAACGCGACATGTGAAAGACGCGAACACCACGCGAAGTCCAATTTTTGACACTTCGCGGTGATCTCTCCCTCAGATACCAGAATTTGGAACTTGAGAAGCCCCTGGCGACAGAGCGCTAGTTACGTAGTAGCTACTGAGAGCTACTACTGTTGGTACAAGAAAGGGACGTTCACCAGTAGCTCTCCACACGGGTGGTTCCTTAACAGAACCCAGCCTATCAAAAACTGAAACTGAAACATTATTATTATTGAAAAGGAGCTTGCCACGTCCCTGTCATCGGGCCAATGTGTAATGGTACGGAAAAAGCAATAAATGTTTTATTTGAGGATCAGTACTCCGTACTCCGTACGGAGAACTCTGTCCTTGGAGATCTTGTAATTGGTACCCAGAGCAATCTTTGCAAGTACCCAATTCCTTTAAGCCTTAAGAATCTGTGCTCGTTCGATACAAACGTAGTAGTAAAGTTAAGAGCTGAGGTCGTGCTGTACAGACTGTACTCCTTAACTAGCGTTTGTTGAGAGTCTGATCTGATAGACGATGGCCAAAACTAGTGGTAACCCTGCATTAGGGCAACGCTTATCAGAACCCGCCTGGGCCCCGAATGAACTCATCAAGGGGTGCGAGGGGTCTGACTCCTGAGTCCCGGTCCCGGCGGCCTGCCCGTTCTCTTTGCCAAATGCTTCAGCCAATCGATGTTGAAAGTTACCATCATGGAGTTCGGCTCTAGAATTCCCTCAGTAACCCTGAAAGAAACCTGTCACTTTCGCCCGGGAATCCGGAATAGCCTGTAGGTGGCTGGCATTTTGCAAAAAAAACCCCCCGGCCTGTTTTTTGAGGTTGTCAAAGTGCTATCAGTGGCTGAAATAGGAGGGATGTTCATTGTTTACCAAGAGCTTTATTAGTGGCTGCGGAGCCACCCTGATCATGATGTTTTCATAGAGGTCTGATCTTGTCCCTGTCCATGGTATTGATACGTTCTAGCTCTTGCCATTGTCGTCTCCGTATTCTGTACGGAAAATCGTAATTAAATTCAATTCGCGACACGGACGCGTCGATGGCAAGTAATAGAATACACAATTGGGCCTTTGGCACCCCAAGAGAAATAATGTTGCTGATGACGGATGTTGTTTCAACAGATGTTGGCGGTTGATGTCGTTGTCGTTGTTGATCGCGGCCTGAGGCTTGCAATGTCACATGACCAGGAGATAAATGATGATGTAATCAACTCCGACTTCCAACTCCTGCGCAATGATATCGATTGCTGCTTGATACTGCTTTATATAGCTCCTACGGCTCTTTTTGAGAACCTCTGTATGCTTAATGCGCTTATAATTTTAGCGTACTCTGGCCGGATAAATCTCGACTGAGCTCCTAGTTTTCAAGCTCTGATCTCCAGCGCTTCCCGCGACTCGCAACTTTCAACAGCTCTCCTCTCCGCAACAGGAGGGGTTACATGGGGAACGGACAGGAAAATACTCATTGAAAGCTTACTAGGGTGATATATAATGTCATCACATTACAACACCGAACCTCCTCCCACCGCCTCCGCGACCCTCAACACCACCGCCGGCCCCCTCCACATCTCCCTCTTCGCGAAACAAACACCACTCGCCTGCAAGAACTTCCTCCAGCACTGCCTGGACGGATACTACACCGGGACAGCCTTCCACCGCATTGTTCCGGACTTTATTATCCAGGGCGGCGACCCGACAGGCACTGGCTCGGGGGGGTCGTCAATCTACGAAGACCCGGAGTTCGAGTTCGACTCGCGGGATGGAGAGAAGGTTGTGTTTAAAGATGAAATACACAGTCGACTACGATTTAACCGACGGGGGTTGCTTGGGATGGCAAAAGCGGAGGATGGAACCTATGGGAGCCAGTTTTTCATGACACTGGGGAGTGGTGCGGACAGGCAGCTGACGGGCACGTGCACAATGTTTGGACGCATTGAGGGGGATAGCATATATAATATGGTGCGGATTGCGGAAGGGGAGCTGGTGGAAGGGACGGAGAGGCCTGTGTATGCGGTCAAAGTTACGGGGTGCGAAGTTGGGGATTTAGGTCCTTTCAAGGATTTGAAGAAGCGGGAAAAGGTTGCTGTTGCCGCACCAGGGAAGGAAGAGGAAGGGAAGAGGGACGTGACCAAGAAGAGGAAAAAGGGAAAAGGCGCGAAAGTATTGTTGAGCTTTGCAGACGATGACGACGGGGATTTACTAGATGCGCAAAAGGAAGTGAAGAAGCCCAAGTTCAACACGAAGCTCGTCACGGCGGGAGAAGGAAATGTCGCAGCTGGGACAAAGGGGAAGAAGGATGAGAACAAACCGCAGCCTAGGCCCGCGCCCTCCCCTGCACCGTCAAATCGAAGAGATACCGACGCACAATCCATCACGAAACGACGCAGTTCAACATCACCTCCAAAATCCCCGCCCGTAAACCGCAGACCCTCACGGGACCCAAACACGCAGCTCCCCCTTCCCGACCCAGAATCCCCCTCTCGCTCCCCCTCTTCCTCCCCCGCACCTCCCGCCAAGCAATCAGCCTTATCCCGCACGACAGCCGAAATCGATGCGCTCAAAGCCCAAATGCGCCGCGACGTCTCCGCGCCTGTTGAAGGGGCGCCCAAGAAATCTGCCCTGGAATCCCTGATACCCGAGACGTCAATAAAGGGTCGTCGACGGCCCGCGCCAGGCAGTAACGCTAACGGCGCTGGGTTGCTTGGGAATGGCACGTGGCAGGATAATGAGGCGATGCGGATGCTCAATGCGTTCAAGGCGCGGTTGGAACATGCTGATTCGGTTTCGGGCAGTTCGCAAAGGGCAGGGAAGGGCAATAAGGGGTCAGAGGATGCAGCTGCTGCAAGTTCAAAACCTAGCAGCAAAACGCACCCTGTCGAGGAGGAACATGAAGGAGAGGAAGAACCAGTCTGCGACCTCCACTTTATTGCAAACTGCCAGTCCTGTCGGGCCTGGGATACCACTGAAGAACAACCAGCAGCGGCCACAGACAAAACAAGAGACGGTCGCGACAACGACGACGACAACCCCATCGACTGGATGACTCACAGACTTACCTTTGGCAAGGACATGCTGGGCAAGGATCTGAACTGGAAGCGCAACCATGAGGATGCGGATGGGCTGGTGGTGATTGATCCGCGGGAGAAGGAGAAGGAAGTCGTTGGTGGTGGGAGTGGTAAGGGGAGGGGGCGGGAAAGGGAACGGCAGCGGAAGATGGAGACGGGGCATCGGAGGGAGTGGGATCGGAAGGGGCGGTGATAGGGGCCACTCAAGCAACCAGTTTTCAGAGCTTGCTGTAGCTGTTTGTATGCAATATAAACGAACGCTTTACTGCTGGACTTTGATGCGCTATGTGGTATGTTCTACTTGGGATAGCATGCATGCATATTTGTATTACGATTATATTGTCACTTCTTTATATCCAATTGACCTAGCCGTTTAGTCGCCACATCTAGCAAGGTATTCACGTCCAGCAAGGTATTCCCCAGCTCTTCTTCTACTTCCATCTTATTTATATTCCATCCTCTTCCATCCCCTCCACGATCCGTCCAAATGAAAAGAACATACATATATACATGTATTCCTTCGATAATCCGTCCCTATATTATTTTCAATTTGGACAAGCTAACCTCACTACATTTGTTTAAACGCCGCCACTTTGCCTGTTCTCTAAATATTAAGTAGACGAACATGTCTTCCCAATGCATGCTATATCTACTCGTAGTTGGGCGATATATGATAACCTGAGCCTAATGAAGATATGCAGGTGGCGGGCGAAACTAAAGAGGATAAGGAGGAAACATGAAGTTTTGATTGATAATGTTATATGATATTTCAAAGGAAATGGCGAAAATAAACTAGTAAAGTTGGCAAAAAGTAAGCAAGACAAGACAAGATGTGTGCTTAACACATAAAGTAAAAAGATCAAAGAAAGGAAAGCATTGCAAACAACCTGAGTGAAGAATCAAAACTTGCCATTACAGGTTAAGGTACACTTGAAGCAGATGCGAAAATTGCAACTTGAGCCAGCCAGATTTGGGTGTTGAGAGCTCACAACCAGCGCACAGATGGGGAGGGGGAAAAAGCCTTTTTTAAAACAACTTCAAACAATCAAGTAAACAGATCATCATATTAATTTGAAGAAAGACTCAAGTGCAAGCCTGATACCACAGACCACAGTGAATCAGACAAGTCTAATCACAATCTGTCCAATGCTGAAAGTACAGTACAGCGCAAGCACACAAGTCAAGATGTGGAGAGGAGAAGGCCAACACAACACCAGGATGTTAGAAAAAATTGCAAAGTAGATATTAGAACGAGAACAAAAAAAGACAGGTGCCACTGGTTTCACTTTGTTGCAGAGCAATATAATAATATCCAACAGGGTAGATTAACCATTAGTAGAAACAAACATACATATTTCAAATGGAAGGAAAGCTATGGCGAAGATGGGACAAAACTATCTATCTACAGGCGTATGTAGAGAGACAGACACGGCAGTGAGTTAGTCAGATGGTTTGAATAAAGCTGCCGGAGGGTTGTTGTGCCCAACGTGGGCAGTATGAACTGAAGCTCAAGTGTCCGATCCGTCTATTATATTGGCACATACTGGATGTAGACATGTGCTCCGTCGCAACCCTGTACGACCAGAGAGCAGTGGAGCTGGGCACGCCATTAAATTCCTTCGTATATTGGAAAGAGATGCAGAGAGGCACCATAGAGAGCCAAAAAAGAGATAAAAAAACCAAAAGGAAAAAACCACAAAGGGCAAAAGACAAAGGAAATGGCAAAGGGAAGAAACGGCGAATAAAAAATCCCTATACAAGCTGGACGAACTATAATGCAATGCAATGAACATGATATTCCGCGAGTTTCCAAGATAAAATAGCACAACTCGAAGAGCAATCACGTAGCGAAATACAACAGCAGCGAGGTGATCCTGAAAATGTTTTTTTGTCGTTTTTGTCGTCTTCGTCGTATATCCTTCAACACAACACCGTTGCAGACAAAAGGCATCCATCCTCCCATGATCCCAGATCTGTTAAACAGTCCGTTCCCATCCCCAATGATAAAATGGGGCAAGGACCCAGTTTCTTGTATGGTTGTTAGGCTGCCCCAAAAATTAATGTCTAATCTTTCAGTATAATTCCGGTGTATAACTTTTGTATTTTGGAGTCTCTCTTTTAATGGAGTCATTTCGTCATGCGTCATTGAATCGTAAAGACATACCCTCGCTTGGGGGGTTGGTTGTGGGTATTATGCCTTTCATTCATGAAATGTTATACATTTCTTCGCTGTCATTCGATTCGGTAATTTGGTATTTATTTACTCAACAATTATTTCGACATTGGATCCTGATCTGAGTTCGTCGCTTCCTCGAGCCTGGTGTCCGTTTTGGCGGCGGAAGCCAGATCCACGCTCTGGAGCGGGACCTCTCGGTTGTCTCAAGGGGATGCGTTCTTGAGAGGGTTGGGAGTCGAAACCCAGGCCAATAGATCGGTTACTCCCGATTGGCGCAGTGGCAGAGTTTTGGGAATCCTGCTGTTCCCAAGAAAACATTCCGCGAAGACGTCTAGGGCTTCCGGAATTCGGGCCACCGATACCTGTCCCAAGGGAAAGCCCTCCCAAGGTATTTACCAACAAGTTATCATCACGTTGAACGCCCATTGAAGAACCAGATGGAGTCGGGGTTAATGTTGGGGTGTTGGAGGCAGCGCTTGTGTTTCCATCAAAAGGTTGAAAACGGGCCCCATTAGACTGAAGTGCAGCGGGAAAGCTAGCGGAAGAGGGAACGGGAGAAGGGGTATACGATCGAAGGTCTGCAAAGGACTTGGCGGCGCGGAGATTTTGCGCATTTCCAAAGCCACCAGGAGAGTCGAGCACGCTCAAGAAACCAGAGTGATGTCCACGAAGGGTATTGAAAGGACCAGGAGCATCACCTCTAGCCTCACTGAAGTCAATAGTAGCAGCACGGTTAAGGCCACGGCGGGACGTGTCTGCGGTCTGGATAGTAGCGGGGTTCGCTGAGCCGGAAGGGCTTACGTTGGCGTCGGTTGCTCTGAACACATGAACTTGGCGTTGGTCACCGGTACCGCGCGATGCATGCCCAAGTCCCATATTGTGGGCAAGAGTATGAACTGTACGGCGCTGCAATGGTGATAATTTGGCAGAAAAGATCACAGCTTCTTTGCTCGAATCCTGTTTGAATAGGAGAAGCTGGGAGTAATATTGAAGTGTTTCCGGATCATTCATGTTAACTTCTATTTGAGTCAGCAAATATGAATGACGCAAAACAGGAGGGGGGAACTTCAAAGATAAGCAAAGGTAGACACATACTTAATTCCGCGCCACGTTGGGAGACAGGCGAGGGAGAGGTAACTGGAATGTGAGATGTCAACGAGGACAGGGAAGGCTGCGTCTGGAGTTGCGAATTTGGCATTGGGCGATGTTGCTCTTCCAACTGGCCTCTGCGCTCGCGTTTCTCACGCTCAATTCGCTCGCGCTCCTGCAGAGGAAGCATCTTCTTATATTCAACCCTGAGTTTTCTACCTTGCAATTCGAAATGGTTGAGAACCTCAATAACGGTGGCAGTTTCCTCAGCGGAAGTGAAGTTGGCGAAGGCTAGACCGCGGAATACACCATTGTCGAAATGATAGTTGAACGCGTAGGGCAGAGGGAGATTCATCTCGGTCATCAGCTGCACCAGCTGCTCCTTTTTGACGGCGAACGGGATATTCTTAATCACTATAGCGGTGGGAATAAGCTCATCGTCTGCTTCAGGGCTGAGGTTCTCTGTGCGCATGGGTGTTGTTTGAAGCGGGTTAGGTCCCATGCTAAAGGGGCCAGCCAGACCTGGTTGCTGGTCAAGCCAAGTCTTTGTCCGATGCGTTAGTTCAAAAAAAAAAAAAAAAAAGAAAAACTAAAAAGGTATATTTATCCCTCAAAATCACGATTTCCAACTTACAGCTGGGAGCCCGGTTCTTCCACGGGTAGAGGGCTTCATTCTTCCGGTGCTTGTTCCACTAGCAGACCCGAGGCCGCTCAAGGTATTTGCGGCGCTAAAACCATTCGGAGTCCAGGTCTGGGAGCCAGGCATATCGTAGGCATAGTTGGTGCCTTGAAGGGCAGGATTCATACGATCCAAGCGGGCCGAATCGTATCGTGCCATGGGATCGTCATAAACGCCAGCAGACATTGGTCCGTAGGCATCGAACTGTCTAGACGACTGGCGGTGGAGCTGTTGGTGTGGGTGATGACGCTGCGAGCCTGGGGATCGAGAGGAGGGGTTATCGTGATACATGTCCTGAGACTGAGAGTGGTAATTACTCATGGCTACCGATAGGAGGAAGCTTTTTGATGAGCAAGTGGGGCTAAAAGTGATTTTTCTTTGTGAAAATGGAGATAGACACGGGGGCCAAAAACGCAGTTATTACTCAATTATAGAGACGAAAAACGAGAACGAAGAGATAGAGTATAGTTTCGCACGGCGAAAAAAGAAAAATTCCAGCTTTTTTATCTCCCCAGGGGTATCGGGCTAACCGTTACGCGTGAAATTAAGGAGGTTGATCAAGATATAAAACGTGGACTTTAGGACCGTATGACAGCGACCAGTAGTTGTTGATATTGTCAAAGCCACAGAAAACCAAAGTGGTGGATAGTCTGTGTGGGACGCGGACAGGAACAAAAATCTCGCGGCAGGGCAAGGCAGGGTATCAGACGCGGTAGACCAGTTGTGTTCATCAGTCGTATGCAAGCGTCAGGGTCGTTACTGGAGAACGAAAGGCAGCGCTCGTAAGAACCACCGCCCACGGGTAGATACCGTCCGTATATAAGAGGAGCGGGAGGAGATATTTGGGGAAGGTTGTTGAGAGGTCTGAAGTGGAGTCCTGAGTTGAGCGAGAACTGTTCTGGCAACGGAGCTAGTTGACGGCGTGCATGTACAAGTTCCAGTACATGTACATGTACAGAGCAGAACAGAACAGCAGTAAGAGCGAGATAATAACCGGCCTGGTTGGAGGTGAGATCGTACTAGCCCGGGGGCTGGATCAAAGGGACGGGGTTTTGAGTTGGGGTTCACGGAAAACCAAAAGAAAAAAAAAGCCCCAAAGGTAGGCCGTTGAGAGACGTTTGTCGGGGACGGGGAGAAGCTACAAAACCTCGACCACAGAGGGAATGTAGCAAGAGTAGACAGAGAGGCCGTAGCAAGGAATCGATCGATAGGATGGAAGACGAAGGGGGGGGGGACAAAGAGGGGGGAGGTTCGCCAAAGACAGAGGGACTAGGTAACACGAAAGGGAACCCAGAACCTAAAACGGAGGGATGGGATCAAAGAGAAAGAAGAACAGCGATCCAAGATTGGCCAAAAATGAATAAGTAGAAGTAGAAGAGAGGGAGAGATATAAGAAGGAGAGGAGAGGGGAGAGGGAGAGAAAAGGGGGGGTGGAGGAGAAGAGGAAAAAGATGAGGTGAGGTTGATGTTAAGAAAGACGAGAAAGAGAAAGAGGTTTTGACGCTGAATATGAGCAGACTGGCAGAATGCGGTTAGTGTGGCTTTTTGGGGGGTAATATTACGCTGGAAAATTACGCCGCGCTGTGTGGCACCCGCTTGCATGCTGTGTAATCAGCCGTATCGTGGTAAGTTTGGCCGGTTTGCGCCAGTTGCCGGCTTCGGTGGGCTCGCCGCGGGCCCGGGTCACGGAAAGGTACCCTGGCACTGCCGCCTGGCTGCACAGGTACCTCAGCGGTACCTCCGTTGTCTCGCGACCACTGTCTGTCTGTCTGGGGAACAGAACATGGGCTTGTATTTGCAAAATAAGAATTATTAAATACACCGCAAACCTTCCGAGAGATATATCCCAATCCATCTATTGTATAAAAACCTTCAGAATGGATAACAAACTCTCCTACTCACGAGTCTCTGCTTCAGTATCTGTATTCTGCAAGCTCAAGGTTGCCCGGAAGACGGAAGGCTTCCCAGAAACTCAATAAATTATGGATAATACTGATATTCAACAATTATAATAATAAAATTCAAAAATACGCAGACTGAATCTGACCTATGTACTCCGTTATTCCGCCGTCTCCATCTTTTTCCCATAGCTCGAACTTGGAGTTAGCTTGAGACTCGATATTTGAATTTGACCCTTTTATTCATAATCATCATCATCTTTGCCCCCCGCTGTCTGGCCGCCCCTTGGGCCGTGATTGGAGAAGCCTCCGATCTGCCTCAGGGGCTGTTTAAGTTTCAAGCCCGTTGTCTCTGCCATATTGTCATTATTTCTTTGCTTCTTCCTAGGCATCTTTCTTCCTCTCTTTTCCCTTTTCCCTTTTTTTTCAATTTATTCAATACTACTCCGCAACGTCATCGTTGATTATCTTTTTTATTTGTACTTGCACCTTGAGTGGATATGGAAATTCCCAAATCATATAAATGGCCCCGTTCCACTCCTCCTTTCTTAATTGCCATCGCCATCTACTCCCCCATTGCCCAATAGTCGCCTCCAGAGGGCCATAGTTTGAGGGACGCGCAGCCTAGTCTGAGTAGCTCTGACTCTCTTTTGCCTGTGCGCATCCCATTTATTTCCTGCAGGTGGGGGAGCTGGGGAGGCTAAATATGTCAGAGCCTCCCTGTTGGGTTTGGGAGCTCGGGATTTTCATTTGTCTCCAACCAGGAGGATCTGGGCGAAAATCATAGACGTCAGGATACAAGCTCGAACAAACATATCATCGAGGATTTCAAAGGTCAACTTGAAGGATTGAACATGCTACTAATAATGACTTTGTATGCAGATAGAAAACATGCTCCTCAGCTGTTGGAGCAAATTACAATCTACTTCTTACCCTGCAGATAAACCAAAGTCAGCCAGAAAGAACAAACCATCGATTCAATGCAACTGCCACCGCCCGCAATGTCTTAATCATATCCATCAATTATTCATTATTCAGAAAAAGGGGTTCAATTTCAATTCCATCAGAAACAACGCCATTTGTATTTTTACATCATTTGCCCCAGTCTCGACCCTCTATCCTCGACCCTCTGCGACCCCTCTCATCTCGTCTCATCTTCCCCCCTGGGCTGCCAATGCCATAATAATGCTATTCCTGCATGACCATTCTGTCCCGGCTTGGCCAATCAGAACCCCAGTCGGCCATGGTCTCGAGAGCTCTCCCACGGCTTACCTCCATGTACATGTACGTGTACATTCGTTTCCTTTCGGAGCCATGCAGTATGCCAGCAGGTATTTTCGAATCGTGGCAAACGAACAGGCGCTAAGTGCTCTAAATGTCCATTCTTCATCATCCCAAAAAAACCAAAAGACTCGAATCAACTGACCCGATTGGACGCATGATCAAGTCCGCGCAGATCAGACAAAAAAAAGAGCAGGAAGATTCAACAAAACAGGCACACACACAAGACAGTTTTTAAGAAGCGACTAAACTAACTAACAGGGTCGGACAGGGAAGAGAGTCAAACCCTGCCAGAATCAGATGACGAGATATTCAACCATCCCGAGCCGAGTCCCTGGTTGGTGATTCCTCTCTCCCTCCCGACTCTTCCATCTTCTACGCATACGCATCCCTATGCTCTTCCTCATGCTTGTGCTCATGCAGTAATCAGCATGCTAGACTGCCAACCCACCGCTATTGGTTTGCCACCGAGTTGAACTACACTCTCGCATCCATCCATCCTGCACAACCAACTAACCGACCAACCAACCAACAGAACATCCATTCAACCAACTAACAGTTGCCATTTCTACTGCCGCCCATGCTGCTGCGCCGCTGCTGTGCCACTGCAGGATAGATGGGGATATTCCACAACACGTGATACCATGTCTTGAGGGTTCGAGGGGGGACTGCTCGAACTCCATATACGTTGTGATATAGAATCGTAGCAGGCAAATCGGGCAGTGGAAAATTGGACTATAGGCTCAACTTTGTTCTGAAGGAAACTTCCAGCCTTAGCTAACTTTCCCCATCCACTACCGAACATTGCAGCGTGGACAATAGTAACCACGAAAAGGCCTGCTACTTAATACTCGCTCAATAGAGCCATGCTTTGGAACGGTAACTTTGATGTATATTGAGTTGCTATATCTACTTTTCTAGTTCCAAATGATATCTGGGGTTACGGAGAGACCTTGATTGCAAACAGCAGCCGCCTACAAGGCACCCACTACTTTTCCCTTCTGATAGAAATGTATGGAAACATACTCCGTACATTAAGTAACTATGCAGCATATAGCAGGCTGCCATTTGAACGCCACACATCACGTGGAGGTGCCGACCTCTCATTGTAATGTCAACCAACTGCCAACACCGCCTTTGAGTCTTTGATTTAGCCAGAACCAATGATGCAAAGGCGGCTTCTCCAACAATATCTATTCGAGAAGCTGGCTTGGTTAGATCAAAATATCGTGTGGCACATTGATGTGCTAAGAGATTGCGGACCGCTGAAGTAGTGAGTTCTCTCCTCTTGTTATTACTGTTATTAGTGCCCAGGGGCCATCTCTCCTATACTCCATTTTCTATCAGCTAACGAAACAGGCTGCTCCGGCGAAACGAACCTTTTCATATTAGAACTGTGCCTGCCTCGTTGATCGCGGTGGCCTCCTTCTATTCTAATACGGTATTCGAAGCCATATATACACATAATAAGATATTGTTCCGCTTCACGCGCCTGCCCCCCCTCACTCTGGTAGATTACAGAGACACGAACTATACAGTCAATACAAGCAAAGATCCAAGTCTTCACACTACTTCTTGCACGATCTATACTCTTCAAGAACCGCTCTTTCTTGTTATACCAAACCTTCAACACACCAACCATGCTTGCCCATCTAAAAAAAGCGCTAACTCCCCAAAGTTATCCCTCCGCCCTCATCGTCATTGGCACCTTTGGCGGCTCAATGGACATGCTCCATCTCGTACCCGAAAGCGGCGGCGTTGAACGCTTCGGCTACATGGCCAGCTACTACACCTTCCGCCGCATTGGTACTGCCACGCTTCAAAAGGGAGACGGGGACAGCGAATGGAAATTCCTTGACAACGTTGAAAGCAAGGTTGGCAAGCTATGGAGCAATTTTCAAAGCTCAACAAGCCTGGCACCGGTGCAGACGGGGGCTGCTCAGGTTGATCAGATAGTGGAGGATGTCCTCAAGCCGGCGGCGCTGGCTGTGATTCGCGAGAGAGGAGAGCGGCCTCGCTCTACGAATGGCACGAAAGATGTTCCGGTTTATATTGTGCGCATCAAGCGGCCGAAAGCCAGGGAAATTTTGACGGACCCGACGACCGGGGAAATGCTGTACGAGCCCACGAGCTTCGCTATGTGAGATCGTATCGGGGTTTTTCTCAAGATATGGGCAGCTGTTTGTCTATAGTGACGATGAACGCTCGGTAATGAATAGTTACGGCTTGCTAAACAAAGAAAAAAAAAAAAAGAGAGAGAGAGAGAGTGACGTACTTCTTCTATTGCGCCAAGGAGAAGCGTTAGGTAGTAGATATCTAAACGCTGCCATTAGCACGTTAATAATAAAGCCTCCACCTTCTTGCATGGCTGCTCAATCTTACTAGACAACAGATCGAGGTACTACAATCTACCCCTGTTTATAGAGAAGAGGGGATAAACCAATAGCTTCTTGTAAGAATGATACAACTGAAAATCAGCTTTTCTTTTTAAATTCCCAATCCTCATATCTTAGCGGGGTAGTTAAAACAGATGCTCAATGAAATAGTCCAAATAGACAACAAAGGCGGTCATCATGAGAACTGCGACCAACTAGCTCACGTGATCCGCTGTATATGAACATCAGCATTACTTACCAGCTCAGCCTCCACCTGCATCGCTTTCTATATATCAGCCTCGAGCGAACCAAGAATTAAATATAGAACCTCCAATCGCGCAGACATGCTCTCACTTATTAAATACGCTTTCTACCTTCCTAGCTATCCGTCCGCGCTCGTCGTCGTTGGGAATTTTGGTTCAAGAATCGACGTCCTCCATATCGTACCCGAGGACGGCAGCCTGGAACGCTTTGGCATTTCAGGTCCTCGTTTCAACCTTCCGCGATGGCGGTGCGAGAGAGCAGGCGCGTGAGCAGATTGCTACAGTCACACTTCATGTTGGAGATGGTGACGGCACTTTTGAGTTTGTTGAGGATGTTGAGAGTCGGGCCCGCAAGCTCTGGTGGAACGATTCATTGAGCTCAAGCCCGGCACAGGTGCAAAGTGGAGGTCTTGAGGTTAACCAGCTGGTGCAAACCATCCTCAAACCAGCAGCTCTCGCTACGGTCCATGAAAGAGAGGGACGAGCTGCTTCTATGAATGCCACGGAGACATATCCCGTCTTTATTGTTTACATTAGACGCCCGAGGCCAGGGAAGACCCAGACAAATGAGCCAACGAGCATCTCTTGATGATAACCCAATTATTCTGGCTTTTCTGCGATCGAGCCATGGGCGGTTCTTTTACGGTGTTTGAAACGATATTGTGCTTGGCAATATTACATCAATGCAATGTTTATCCTTGTTTTTATTCTCTACGTGTCTTGGGTGGCTACGTAGAATAAATACTATACCCAAATCAATAAAGTCGCTAAGAATCAGCGCATCTAGTCTCCAGCCTATAACAAGTGATGACTAGTCTCCCTATTGATGGAAGTCATGTTACTATTATTCAATGGAGATAAGGAAGTAGCAAGTCAGCGCTTAAAATTGAAACACGTCCCCAATGTCCATGGAAATAATGACCCGAAATAGCTATGTAATGTCTGCAAGCATCCCTCATCTTCGAGATAGCAGAACGCGGCGCTTATTTCCAACACTTCATTGGCCCAATTCCTACTGTCAATATAGCTTGCCGAACCATAGGTAAACAAGCCTGGGAATAACGTGTGTGTAGAAGACAAAACAAGAACCATGCCGCAAACACAGAAAGCCATCGGCGCGTCGAGGCCAGCTTCTTTATTTACAAGTATAGCATCACAACGTAGATATGGGCGCTAATGTCCGAGAGAACAATTAGAGCTGAAAACATAAGACGGCCAAGGAACGACTTGAAAAGTCCCTGGTTGGGTATAGCGCATGGCAGCAAATCCGAGTCAAATATAAAATGATATAACCAATAAGACGTGAAAATCTGGAAGAGAAGAACCAGCTGCTAGAGTTCCATGATGTCGTCAAGCGAATAGTGCGTATCTAATTTTCCATCCTCTGCCTGCTCCATCTTGATGCGATAGATGGCATCCAGCTTAGACTGCTCTCCCTGGTCCAGGTGCTGCAGGCGATCGTTGAGGGACGTCAGCTTTCCGTAGTAAGCCTCGTGAATGAACGTCCAGTATATGTCATCAAACATAGAGCTGTACCGTGCTGCCAGACACACCCAGAACAGCTTATTGTCCAAAGATTTCTCCATTTGCAGTGATAGTCTTTGGGAATCGTTTAACTTGCCATCTGATATCACGTCAGACTCAGCCGCTCGTAGAGCATCTATAAAAAGATGAAATCGAGGCATATAACGAGCTATGAATTCTGCAAGATCAGACTCCCAATCTTCAGGGGCCTGGAGCAAAAGCCACCATGGAGCAACATGGCTAAATTCAACCGGGGCAACATATGTATACTCCCAGTCTATAGCCGCCGCAATGCGGACGTTTTCAATATCCACAAGCACATTTGAGGGGCGGAAGTCATCGCAGTAGAGCTGAAATGGTCCTTCAGAGAACTGCATGCGTTGCACATCTTTGCTAAACAGGCAACGGGCGATAAACTTTTTGTGACAGTCAGCTTCGCTGTCTATGGCATCATTTTGTTGAGCAAGGAAGTGCAACATATGTTGCGTTGCAAGGGACTTGAAGTAGTCAGCAGCCGATTCGAAGATGGCATTTGGATTGGGCAGTAATGAGGTGGTATATTCGCGGAAGTTGACAGCTCGTTCATATTGAATGTAAACGGTCTCCTGGATATTGTAAATTCCCCGTTTGGTCCTTCAGTCAGGGTGCCAATCTTGGGGAATTTGGGCTTCGATAGTTCGAGGAGAAGCTTGGCCATCTCTCTGTAAGCTCTTTTCAAGCCTCGTTCCCTTACCTGTGGACTCAAAACAGGCCGGCCTTCGGCCCTGGGGCACTTTGAGGATGTTGGCGAGCGGGGTGCCCTCGATGTAGGCCATCTCAATGGTCCCGTCCATGTCTTACCAGATCCATACACCTCAGGGGCAGGAATTGCCGTGTGCTGGCGGAGATATCGTAGAATAGAAACTTCGTTGGCCACCTTTTCCGCACGGAATATTGTTCGTCCAAGAAAACTGAATCAAACAATAACCTTGGGAGTATCATTATGGAATTGAACGCGGTAGCACACGTTAAAAGCACCGGTTTTCCACTGGCACGCCTTCCTAGCTCTACAACCCAGGTGGGCTGCGGTTAGCTTCTGGCAAGCTTTTCTGGAGACTCTGCAAGCAACTGTTTCACCCATTGTGCAAAAATGATATCTAGCTGGTCCTCGGCGATGTGATCAAATAGCATCCCGACGGAAGAGGGCAAGGCAAGGGATAAGTAGTACCAGTAAGCAGAATCCAATGGTAAGAAGAAAAATTGACAACAGCGACAGGTTTCAAGGTCCCGTGGAATGAGTAACAAGTCCAGAAAGAAGAGGTGTGGGAACTGTCAACTATCTTCATTAGGGTGTAACCGCGTGGCGCTTGAGCACACGCGTGTTAGAATCTGAGATAAATATTCTAGAACAGTCACTTAAGCACATCACCGAAGGTCAGGGGTGATCGAGCTCAGATACAATTATCAACAACAAAGAGTTAACTAACAGCATTGAAACTGTAATTGTTAATAGAAATCATGTAGCTCACTCTGGTTAAAGAGACTTAAAAAACGTTATTCGGTATTTTGAACTTGGTGATATATTGAATTAGGATTTACTTGAATGTCAAGCGGTATGTCGAACATGCGAGTGTGCCACATATACGAAACGAAGAAGCCCTCAACCTTAAGGACTTCCTTTTGGTCGAGCGGTATTTTTCATACGGTTTTAGAAATTTAGGGCTAATAAACTTCAAATGAAACTTTATTGGCCGCATCCAAGAAAAGTGTTAATATTTCGAGGTGGAGGTTTTCGATTCGTATGTTTTTGACATCAACTATCGCCTATTTGCGTACTAGTATTTGATCTACCAAGTACTGTACTGCGTACCTCCTTAATAGCTTGGCCCTGACTGAAAAATCAGTATTAATGAATTTGCTGAAGCTATGCAAGTAGAGAAGCACGAGGTCGGATTAAGGAAAAAGCTAGAGTTAAACTTAAGAGAATGTATTGCTCCCTTGGGCAACCGCAGGCCTGACTTCCTTCTCATGGACAAAAGGCAATGGCAAACTATCATGAACCGAGCTAGCTGCCTGTCTATGCTACTAGTAGTAGATATGTCGATGTACCTGCTGCTCGTTCTCGTGTCCATTGGACTACTTTGGGGCATGGTCAGGCTTCTTCTCAACAACAGGCATGCCAGTTTCAAAAGTCCAATAACAGTCATCGTCGTATCCCTGAGCGATTCTCTCGACATCAACCATGGCATCCCAAGCCGCCAATGTGTTCTTATATCTTTCCTCCCCTTCACCACCGCATTCGCAGCGCAAAACAGCCCTCAGAACATCCAACAACTCTTTCTTCCACTCCGATTGATGACCCCCAGACAGCCGCGCGGAGACGTACTCAAAGTACGCCGGCGTCATGTTAGCCATTTCCCAGTCCAGAAAACCCGTCACCGCAAGCGTGTCAGGATTCACTAGAATATTTCTTTCAGACAAGTCTACATGCGTGAAGACAGGACGATCCCAACCACCTGGACCGGTGGTGCCGCGCTGCACTTGTTCGAGGGTGACCACACGCTCCTTGTCCGCGGCAGTGGCATGCAGCGCAAAAACACGCGAGTTGTCCCACTCAACGCGAGAGGTGCAGTATGCGTGTGTTTCTGTGCCAAATTCAGAGAAAAGGAGATACGGCTTTTGTCCTGGGCGGCCGTAGTAGGCGAAGGGGCGCGCACGCATTTGCACCAGAAGGCGGAACAGCTCTGCCTTGATGCCCTCGCGTTGCTGAGGGGAGAGCGAGGGCCAGAGCTCAACTAGTGGCGTGCCCGGCTGGCGGGTGAGGATTAGGCCCTGATACGGGCGGATGGGCGTCGAGGGATCGGAGGGTTGAATTCTAAGTGTGACAACGCGAACGACGCGGGGGACACAGGGGCCCAGGATGGAACGGACCAGCGCAGTCATGACACCTTCGCCTTCGGTAGTGCCGAGTTTGAGAATGGTGGAGGGAGAATGAATGTAGAACCGCCGTCCTACGTTGGGGATGGTCGACCCTGACCACAGGGGAAGGCTTGGGAAAGTGGTCCAGGTCTCCTGAGGGAGCTCTTCTGGCTCTTGAGAGCTTTCATTGTGTACTGTCATGGTAGGGAGTAGTGCCTGAAGGGCAGTTTGGAAAATCCGCGATATCGATGACAATACTGCTGGGGAATAAGAACAAGTGATGAGATATCAGACACACAGACCTCGCTCAACTAAATATAGTCCTCGATGTTGCTACGGCATGCAAGTGTGTTTGCGCCTCATTCACCCACTGCCATTCATGCGATTTTAATAATAGTAATGCTAATTGTCATCGCCTAAACGACATTCCTCCAAACAACCACCCAAAGGCTCAGGTTCACACAGCAACGGAGCTAATCATGTCTAAGCGCCCAGGGGATCGGAGCCCCCTGAAAATTTGGGACAGCGCTTCTGGTATCTCTTCCGTGTCATGATAGCCAATCTGTGAACTGTAAACCACTGCGCCAAACAAATCAATCCTTCTGGACAGGGCCAGAATGGTGGTTTTATACGTTTGACACAATCCATGTACAACAACAATCGCTGGTATACAGTCGCAGCCTTGCAAAAGGAGGGGGCTGAGGGGTCGAAGCTCGCCTATGTATGTCTCTGGCAATGCCCGCTGCTTTCTGATCAATCACTAACATTGTTCATTCTCTCCTCTGGTAGCCAAATGGAAAAAAAAAGATCTGCTGGGATACCTCTCTTGCGATCAAGCGGATTGAAAAGCCATTTGAATAGAAGGAAATTTTTCTGGACGAGCGCTCCAATATGCCACGAACACTCACTCTGTTGTGCTTCCAGCAATCTGCCTTGTTTCCTCAAAATACTGTGCATTGGGGACTGTAAGTGCTAAAACCTCATCAACATAGCAGGGTCTCAACCATTTTAACGTGTCTGGATAGCTATCTCTGGGACAATCAACAAGGGGCCAACGGCGGCACGCTCTTCCATGCCCACAAGGAGTCTCTATCAGCCGGAAGAAAGGTGTGTACCCTGTTTTTCCCATCGTTCCCAAGACCCACCATGCTGATCTATGCCACAAGTGTCTCCTAAACTCTAGATCTACAGACCAGCTCCTCAGCAAAACCCAATGAACTTTAGGTCACTTCGGGCCTCAGTTGAAGTCAGTTCCGGGCTTTCTCTAACCGATGGAGAGCTTAACAGGCTGTGCGACGAGGTAGCCAAAGATCCCCCCTTGATTTAGTCGTCAACAACTGCCAGAGATTCTGCACTCAGGTTCTGCAGCGTCTCGTCAGCAATGGGACAATTACTCGGTGGCAATTCGATGCACTGGCTGCAAAAGGGGTTTCAACCACTTGTTTAAAAAACAAAGATGGTGTTAAGGACGTGACGGAACACGGGCGTTGGGTATCGGAAAAAGGAACACTGTACCAGAACGATCAATCCTTAAGGCACAGGGCCCTGAGACGTGGTATTTGTCAGACATTGGGATTCAGGGTATGTATGTCAGACCCGAGATGGAATCGCTAGTTATATAAGGCCACGAGCTGTTATTTTTGGAAAAGGGGATGGCGTACGCATGACCCTTGCAAGAGAAAGCACCAGCCCTTTTATGTCTCTCCTATGTTCAATTATGTTTGTATTTTTGTAGGAACTGATAGTTAGTGAGAAATAAACCCGCTCTTCACATAAACAGATAACTGAGTTTTGACCGAGTATAACCAAAATTCAATCAAACTCTTTTAAGTCACCTTCCATAATGATTTCACTGCCATGGATAGCTGCATTAGTAGAGTACATTACCTAGGTCATTGTGTCAATGCGACTTCCTGTACGATTTTGATAAAATCAGAAGCCAAGCCCCTTTTCTGCGTAGATTAACCTATTCGAAGCTAGAAGAGCATTTAAGTTTGAAAAAGTAATGGCAGATTAGCCAGAGATTGAGTTCCTTTGGACTCCCGCCCCAAATTGCGCTTAGCCAATTCGCAGTATCAGAAAAAGGCGTTTGAAAGCTATTTAGACAGCCCCCCGACATCGACAGGTTGCTCTAGAGCACCGCACGTACGTAATGCAGTTAGGCCCCGATCTCTATCCATATCTGTTACAGGAACCAAGCCCCTTCCAACATCATCTTCAGCAGGAACCTGACGGCGACCTCAGTTAAAAGAGACAGCGCATCGTTACGGCCTTTTACCATTCAATTGGCCAGCGTGAAAGGTCTCTCCTTAGGAGTCCAATTGTTGGGCCGTTGATACGAGAAAGGTAGTCTGCTGTGACATATACATAAGATCTGTAAGTCAACTGGCCGGCCTTCATCAAGCACTGGGTTTCAGAGCCAGCAGGAAGCACCGCAAGCAAACATGCCCATCTCCCAGAATCCGGTCAACAGAACTTGAAGTCTTGGTGCGGCTCAACATTTTCTCGTGGGTTGAAAAGGCCGCTTATCAAGCAAAGCAATAGTACTATATTTTGGCCCGATATTAAATGACTGATGTACGGAGGGCTGTTTGGTGATTGACAGCTATTCCATTCCGCATTCTGTGTGGATATCCACTTGCGATCACATCTCCCAAATCTTGAATCATAAAAAAATGATGAACGCGTTTCTTATTATTGGTGATAGCCGGCATCAGCGCCACAGCCGCGTTTTGACGCCAAGACAAACGCCTCGGCATCAATGATTTGACCCATAGTTACGTCACAGCTTCAGCTGCACCTCCATCTAGACTTGAACTCTCTACTGAGCACAGAGTAAACAATGCAACAACTTCCCATTTGACTAATCCGCTGAGTTTCTGATAATATGGCATCTGCATCGCGATGGGAGAAGCTACTTCTGCGCCCAGCATTGACTGGAGCAGCAGACACTCTCACGCCAACCTCCATTCCCGTATTCCTGTACGGCACCGCCTGGAAGAAGGAACAAACAGCGGATCTCGTATACCAAGCGCTCTGTGCTGGTTTCAGGGGAATTGACACCGCTGCACAGCCTAAACATTATCGGGAAGATTTGGTTGGAGCGGGTTTGCGAAAGGCGCTGGCAGAAGGTAAAGCGAGGAGGGAGGATGTATATGTGTGTGAACTTCACCCTTGTGTTGACTGGTGTTTCGGGCAGGCGTAGTTGAGCTGGACAGTGTTATTGACCTACACGCAACAGGTACAAACGAAATACACATCAGTTGGAGGCCAAGATCCCCACTCAATCCCCTACGACCCCTCTTCCTCCATAGCAGAGCAGGTCCATACCTCGATCAAATCGTCACTACTAAACCTCCGCCCGCGCGACGACCCCAGCTCAGAAAAGGACGCCTACCTCGACGCATTAGTTCTGCACAGCCCCCTCCCCACCACCGACGAGACACTAGAAGCCTGGACAACGCTGGAAGAATATGTCCCCCACAAGATCCGCAACCTGGGCATATCCAACTGCCCCTTACCGGTGCTTAAAACCCTCTACGGCTCTGCGACAAAAGTTAAGCCCGCCGTGGTACAAAATCGCTTCTTCCCCGGCTCCAAATTTGACGTGCCCCTCCGCCAGTTCTGCCGGGAGAATTCTATTGTCTACCAGTCCTTCTGGACGCTGACTGCTAACCCGACGCTGGCCTGGTCGGCTGAGGTTGGGCTACTCAGTCACCAGGCGGGGATCAGTCCGCAGGCGGCGCTGTACTGTCTGGTAATGGGGTTGGGGAATACGATACTGCTTAACGGGACGAAGAATGCGGGGCGGATGCGGGAAGATCTTGCTGCTCCTGGGATTGTCGGGAAATTTGCGGCGAAGCACCCGGAGAATTGGGAGAGGATACTGAGTGGGTTTAACAAGTTGATTGGAGAGACGCAGACAGCGTGATCGGGCTCTGCTCATTTGAGGACAGCGTTTGGCATAGGCGTCGGAATTTTGCTGAAAGCGCAGAAATACAACCGCCCTTCTAGCAATCTGTGGAATATGCTTGTTGGGTGAAGAATCAGCGAAATTTGCTGTGTCCTGCCCTTTGCACTGGGGGAATATGCCGAACAGTGTCTATCTTCTCTCTTCCAACGCTAAGATGAAGCTTGTTTGTCTGGTATTAGGACATATATCATACAACAGCACTGATTTAGGTGAGACTGAATGGAAGCTGGGTGTCTTCTCTTTCCTTGTTGGAGAGTGTACTCATATAATTTGCTCTTCCCTTTATGGTATGTGATGTGTCTTGGACATATGTATCATTTCAAGTGAGCAAGTTGAGTCCAGCACAACAGCAGCAAAGGATGGCTTTTTCAAGCAGATTCCATCCATACTAAGATCAACTTCAACATATATCATAAAGATATAAGGAATCAAAGGACAGCCTCCTCGTCAAAGAAAAGAGGTTTTATTTGTCAGACGAGACATCATTCATAGTCAATATATCAGCCTCTGTCTTCATTTGAAGGACAGCTTTGTTTGTACGGGTATTTTGACCTGAATAAGACACTGATCTAGCCTATATCAACAATAACAATAGACTGTTTTTGTATGTAATCGAGACATCAATTGCCTTGTGCGCTGCCAGCCAATCAGGTACAGCAACCAGAACACTTCTTGGCGCGTTTGCCGTGTTTGCCCGCCTTCCCGATCCAGCCATTCCGCCGCCAAAAAAGACTGAGCAGGAGCCGCAGCGGGCATAATAACATATCAGATCAAGAAGATATATCAACCTCCTCATCCTCACTCTCCCTTTTCCTGTACATTCCACCCCCGTCTCCACTCTCTGTCAACCGACTTGCCTTCTCTTTGCGCTTTTTACATTCTGCTAGATACCCCTTTCTACTGCCTGTTACTCCCATAAAGTAACCCTTGCCCTCCAATCCAATAACAAGCCCTGCTGGTGACTTCATCATCTCTCTATACCCCCGCCAGCTCAAACGCCTTACCACCTCCTTGGTCAATCGGATTCCAAATTCCCCTCCGCTTTCTATATCCCATCATCGCATTGCCGATATCAATTCTGCTAAGAGGAGAACATTTTTCGAATCCGCTGTCCGCCAACCATAGCCTCGAGTCACGGCACGATACCCTCTTTTCTATCCACCCCAGCGCCCACGAAATAGACTTTGATATACTTTTCTTATCCGGCCTCGCACCCAACTCAAACTCGTATTTCGTGCACTCTAAGCGCGCTCAATTAAGTTCTCTTTCCATACCGCACAGCCTGGCTGCGTGTCAGCATCGCAGTCCTCTGTTACATGTTGGCCATGACGTCGCCAGGCGTCTCTCGCAAGAGACCCGCTCCGGGCACGTCTCCCATGATCCGTCAGCAGATTGCCCCCGCAGATTCACAACTCTCAAACGACCAATTTCTTCAATGGGGCCAGGCCGTCCCTTCTCACCACGACCCCTCCGCCCTCGACGGTTCCCCGCAATACGCCGCTGTGCCGCATTCCGTCGACGTTGACCCGCTGCAGCAGCCCTCGAATCAGCTCACGCGCCGGCCCGGGAACCAACTTGTTAGCAGAGCGCGGCTACACGATCCAAACCTAATGCCTTTGATTGACCAAAGTAGATTAAGAGCAGACGGAAGTGTCGATCCTACAATGGGTGAGAGCACGGCGGAACTGGAGCAAAGAGCGCTTCTGGCGAAAAAGGATGCGCAGGCTAAGAGGAAACAGATCCCGCCCTTTGTGCAAAAATTGAGCAGGTATATTTCCACGGTCCCTTTATACCAATCATTTGAGTACCGCGTCTAATCATTTTTCTCCCAGTTTTCTTGACGAGTCGAAGAATACCGATTTGATACGATGGTCCGACGATGGCAATTCATTTATCGTGTTGGATGAAGACGAGTTTGCAAAAACCTTGATTCCGGAGCTTTTCAAGCACAACAATTATGCCTCGTTCGTCCGACAGTTGAACATGTACGGCTTCCATAAGAAGGTTGGACTGTCCGATAATTCAATGCGCGCTAGCGAACGCAAGAACAAAAGTCCCAGCGAATATTCGAATCCTTACTTCAAGCGCGGACATCCAGACCTTCTATGGCTTATACAGAAACCAAAGAATGTCGCGGGACAGGGAAGAGGTTCTAAGGGTGGGACTCGCCCGAAGAACGAGGGCGACGCGGACGATGGAGATAATGAGGACTATGCTGAAGAAGGTGGCGGCGCTCAACATGATCGGTCAAAGTTCCGTGGTCAGCTTTCTATCGGGCCTGGGGAAGGGTCAATACCCAGCGATCAGCTGTCAAATGTGTACCGCGAGCTTCAGAATATTCGTCAACAACAACAAGTAATATCCTCGACTATCAGCAAATTACGACGGGAGCATGAACAACTCTATGGCCAAGCAGCAACATTCCAGGAACAACATACCCGACACGAAAACTCCATCAATGCCATCCTCACTTTCCTAGCCACGGTATACAACAGAAGTTTGCAAGGCCATGAAGGGGTTCAGGGAATTGTCAACTCGTTTGCTGGGGCCATACCCCACCAAGATACCACCCAGGGGAACATTGTCGATGTGGACAATTATATAGGAGGCCTCAATTCGGATATTTCTCCCCAGCGGCCTTTCAAGAAGCAGCCGCTGCTATTGAAGGCACCTCCAGCGATTGGTCGTGACGGACAACCCATGCGGGCCAACACACTGACCCCTTCCTCGACCAGCAGCCCCTACGACCCGTCCCAGGACCATCGAGCCCAATCTGATCGGCAAAGCGCGAACATTGAAGAACTATTTGACAGTCCTCGAAACACCGCCTCCCAGCCACAAGTCCCACAACGGCAACAACAGCACCATCCCGTGCAGCACCAGCGAACACCATCCCAAAGCACTCAGCATGACCAGTCCGCCCCTGACTATCCTCAAAGAGACATCATGTCTATTATACAAAACTCCAACGCCAGGAACAATCTACCGTCTAACCTATCCGACTTCCCGAGAATGCTATCGTCATTGGAGACGTCGGGTGGGAATTCTCCTCTGTCAGCCACGCAACGTGCTGATATGCTCCGTTTGATTGCCAACCAGAACCATGCCTCCGATCCAAATACTACCGCATCCCGAAACAACGCCCTGATCACGCCGACTCCACCTCCTATGCCGGCCAACTATCCTACCCGCCTTGCCAACACGCGTGCGGAGATTGATAACCTCGTAAAGATGCAAGCAGAACAAGATCGCTCCGTTCAAAATCTCACAAACCTACTACAGCCCCTGAGCCCCACCGGATCGATACCCGGGCTCGATCCTGGGAACCTAAATTCTAGCGTCCCACCACCCCCGTTAGACCTGGACCAGATTTTTAACAGCGGTGATTACTTTGCTGACTATCCAGACTTGGATAAGGGAGGAGACTTACCTGGATTCGACCAAGCAAAGGAGCAGGATAACGAGAACACCCATGACAACGCTGATGCTCATGATCCCAACACCAACGACTTGTTCGATTTCGATGCCCTTCCTTCCACCACTGGGGCCGATGTATTCGACCCTTCTAATGCCCCTATCGACCCAAACCATGTTCCTGGGTACTTTGATGGATATTCTGGGTTGAACAGTGGGAGTGGTGGTCTCGACAACGCAGGAGTGGGCGGTGGTTCGGGTGCTCACAATTTCGGTGCTGGACGAAGAGGATCTGACGGTGCTCGCATCACAGAGACGTTCTCGAGTAGCGAAGCCGCTAGTCCAGCCAACACTAGTGTTGATGAGAATGTGCAAGGGGTTGATAGTGGTAATGGCGGCAATGCTACGACGAATTCTGCTAACAAGAGGCGCAAGAGGAATAAGTAGAGGTCTTGAAAATTCAGGGGCGGGTGTTGAATATGTTACTTAACGGAAGAAGACTTTTGTTTTCTTTCTAACTCTTGCTGCGATGAGATCATAGTGCTCCTCGTTCGTTTCTTTCTTATTTGGTTTTACTCATCTTGGATTTGGTGGAGCAAGAGGATCTGGCGTTGACTGAAAAGGATGATAATGAGTATAGTGGTTCAGGTTTTTCTCAAGCTCCTAAAGGACACAAGGGGAGGCTTTTCTTCTGTACGGGGCCGGTTTGGGGGGAGGGCAAGATGGATATGGAGGTGGTTTGATAAACTTATTGGCGGTTCAGGGGCATTGTGTACTGGTAGAATGATGCCTTTCCCGTTTCCCATGTATGTATGCGTGTATGTATCTGCTCGACTTAATTCATATATCATTCTTTTTTATATCTTCTCTACTATTCATCACATCCAGGAGCAGCGTGTCTGCTTGCTTCTAGTGCTTTAATGCTTTTCCTTTCTGCCTCTTGTCTCCTGCAACACTTCTACAGCCCTCGAGGCTCGAATCAACCCGAACCCATCTCTTCTTTCGTGTTCTGTCTTCTTACCCCTGACGCGCGCCCGATCCTCCCCTACATACCCCTTTTTTTCCCAACAGCAACACAACAACACAACATAACGCGCCTGTGTTCCCCCCTCAACCACCTCAAGCAACCCTCCCCCAACCCCCTCTTCTATTTTGCCTCGCGCAGTGAATGCGATGCCAGCCCCCCTCCCAGCCTCTGATCCTGATCTTGCTGCCTACTGGCCAGTCACTCTGATCTCACTTACGGTGGTTGATCTTGCGCACTCGCTTAGCCCCCCAGGAGGGGGTATAAATATCTCCTTCTCACCCCCCTCCCTCCATCTTCTTTACACACTTCTTCTCTCTCTCTCTCTCTCTCTCTCTTGTCTTCTCGTCCCTCGTCTTTTTCTTTTCTCTCTCACACACACCACACACCACACGCCAGCTTTTTGGATATATCTTTGGATATCTCGTCTGCTTTATCTTGTTCTTTTCTTTCTCTTTCTCTTCGTCCTTTCTTTCTTTCTTCACTCCCATCTCTCGTCTACTTGAGCTGTCCATCTTGCTGTTGTTGCTATTGCTAGCCCTCGTGTCAGCAATAGCAACCAGCACAACTCAGCAGACCCTTCAAGGTATCTTCCCCCTCTCCCCTTTCTCTCTTCTTCTTCTCTTTTCCTTTTCTTCCCTTCGCCAACACACATCCCCTTCTTCACCTTCACTTCGTCCCCAGCCTCCTCTTTTCCCCGCTTCACATTCAGCCACTCTGCCTCGTTCCCAGCAACTCCTATTTGCTAACGCAGATACTCGTTTCCTAGGGTCCAGTAGACTTCCTCCACATCACTGATACACAGAGCCATTCCATGATGATACCACAGAGCGAGCTGTGATTCCGATCCACTCGTTTCCTGGCGATACTTCCTGTCACTACACTCTCGGGTTAGGGCAGTCGTAGCCGGATGAGATATCTGAGGCTGTCGAAATGTATTCAACATGCATTCATCACAACAAAAAAGAATCCTTCCCTTCCCTGGTCCCTTCTCCCCAACAAACCGCGGCAAGAAATGCCACATAGCCATATGAAGACGCTGCAGAAAACGGACCAAGTCCGTCCTGGCGATACTTCCTGCCACTACTCACAGGTTAGGGCAGTTGTAGCTGGATGACTGTCTGAGGCTATCTTCTTCCCCCTTTTTTACTCCTGAGACAAAACACCGCATATCCCTAAACCAACCAACCAACCCATAAAAAAAGACCTACACTATGCGCGTGTTGTCTCCCTCTGCAGCCTCCTACCGCTAGGTAAGAACTTCACAACACACAGGTTGATCAACCACCCAATGACGACATTCCCCAGTCACGTCCCCTAGCTCTGTGTCTAGCGGCTCTATCCCTGGCGGTCTGAGTACTCCGATCTTCCTGTGTGCTGTGTCGTCTTACCTTCCCACCCTCTCCTCCTCCTCCTCCTCCTCTCTCTCTCCCCCCCTCTTCCCCCCCTTGCCCATGCCCCCCCAAAACGTAGCCGAAGATGCGCGATGCTAGGAGCGTTCTCCCAAACACTACTTTCCCGTACCTCGCATGCTGGCTGGCATCCAACTATCTCTGATAGGGTGGAACTAAGACCTTCAAGTAGAGCGTCCCCGAAACCAGCAGGCGTCCACATGGACTCGTAAGACTTCCTCGGATGCAGTAGACATGTGGGTAGCGTCTGTTTGGTCCCCTCCGCGCCACCCCCTCGCCCTCGCCCCCTCGCCTCACTCTCTCTCTTTTTTCGCTGGTTGCCTATTAACCATTCCTATGATGAACAATATGCGTGCTCAGACGTTAGGTGTTCAAGACTTCGGAAACGTGCTTGACCGGCCGAATCTTAACATCTTTTGCATTCTCACTCACTCTGAGGACCGTGTTGGCTGAGTGGATCCCCTTCTCTCTCTCTCTCCCTCCCTCTCCTACTCTCCCCCTTTCTCGGGTTGAGTCCCAAAAGCACGTCTCAGGCGGTGGTGAGATTGTCCGCGATGCCGTAAACGCGCGTAACCAGCCTAATCGCATACAGGACACCTCCCGTACTTTCGTGCTAGGGTCTTCTTCCCTCCTTTTCTATCTGGCTTCTTACCCGAAACACGTCCCAGGCAGGCGGCGGGCGGTGGTGTGTCTGAGATGCGTAACCGGCCGAATCGCGTTAGGACATCATATCCCCCGTACTTCTGTATCCTGGTTCGTGCTAGGACGCCCTTGCCTTATACTTCCCCCCTCCTCTTTCTTTAGGTTTCCCAAAGCGCGTTGTTCCTGGACGGGTTGGGCTTGTTCGCGATTTCGGAAACGTGCGTAACCGGCCGAATCGCAAAAGGACATCATTGCCCTCGTTGTTCTGAGTCCCGCGCTGAAGGGTGTCCTTTCTCTCCCTCTCCACTACAGTTTGCTATATTCCTGTGATGTACACTATCGGACCAGGACGGTGAGTTGCCCGCGATATCGGAAACGAGCGTAACCGGCCGAATCGCTTGACATTTTCCCCCTGTTCTGGTTCCGCGCTGAGGAAATCTTTTGCACAACGTTTTTGTGTGGGTTTTTCGTTTCTCTCTGCAGTCCCTTTTCCTATGACGAAGATATCGTACCCGGGCGATGGGAATGTTTTTGAGAATTGTCGGATTGATGAAGAAATGTAGTCTATTCGGCAATATCTTCAAGAACAATGCCTCCGCTTTTTTTTGTTTAACATTCCTTTTTTGGGTCGCGCTGAGCCCAGGACAGGCGATGGATGGGATGTATGTTTCTTGGGATTTGCCGGATTGATGAAGAAATGTAGTCTTTTCGGCACTCTCAGGATGTGTGCCTCGCGCCTCTCTTTTTGTTTTACATTGTTCGAGCTGAGGAAAGGGCTTTTTTTCCGCAGTTGGTTCGGGTTGGTTTTTGGTTGGGACTCTCTCTGCCTTGCCTCTTCACTTGCAAGTTGTCGTGCCCAGGCGATGGCATATCTTGGGGGATTCCGAGTCGATGAAGAAATGTAGTCTATTTGGGATCGCTTGATATACGTCGTTTTTGGGTTCGTGTTGAGTTAAAGGCTTTTTCTTTTTTCGCAGTTGGGTTGGTTTGGTTGTCGGCTCTGCCTTATTCCTATGATGAAAGTAATCGTGCCCAAGGCGATGATGGATGTTCTTGGGATTCCGAGTTGATGAAGAAATGTAGTCTGCTCGGGTTCCTCTTGACATGCCTCGTTTTGTCTTTTGTTTGGTCGCGCTGAGGAAAGGTTTCGCAGAGAGCTATACCATTCCCCTTTTTGTCCTGATGGGTTTTCTTTTTTCTTCCGTTTTTGGTTCCTGTTCGTTCAATTGGTCTCCTTTTGACATTTGTCTCGATTCTAGGGTGTTCTGTTGTATCGTGTTCTGGCTGCGTTCGGATAAAGTGTATATAAATAGTCGCACAAGAGCGAATAACAAAAGTAACTAAATCATTGAAAAATCCTCACTGCAAAAAAGAAAACATCAATAGCATGCATAGCATCATCTATAAATCTCCATCACATCACATTCACGCGTAAATATTGCCTCACCTCATCTCCCCTTCCTCGTCTAACATAACGTACCTAGGTACCAATCCACCAAGAATCAAAAAGCAGCAGCATGATCCCCTTTCACAAACAGCAATCGACCTCGACCATAAACTGAAGAAAGTCCAATCACTCCTCCTCCTCCTCAACCCTCTCCGCAATCCACGCAAACACCTCCTCCCTATGCGCAGCCAGCATCTCATTCAACCCGCGATTCGGCGACTTCTTCAACCGTCCATACCGCTTTGAGAGCTTGCGGCTGTTCTCCGGCCCGGCCCAGACGCTGTGCAGGTGCGAGACGTAGACGAGGGAGTTCTTAAATGTTGATAAACGTGGTTAGTATCTAGATTTTGGGGACGGTAATTAGGGGAACGAGATGGGGAAAACCAGGGTAATAAAAAGCAGGTATTACCTCTTTATACCACTTGGACAGCCAGGTGGTGGTGTTGCTTGAGACGGCGCGGACGGGGTTCTCGGCGACGAAGGAGATGACGCCGTTGACGCGTTGGTGGACGCGTTCTGCGAATTGGTTTTTATTAGCTGGGCCGGTGATTGCTTTTGTTAGAGCATGTGGTTGATCATGCATGTAAGATGTCCCCTTTTTATGTTTTACATACCCATATTCACTAGGAGGTTGGCGAGGCCGAAGTACGCGTTTCCCACGCCGAGGAAGAAGATGCTCGTCGCGTCGTTTGGCCTGTGGTTTGATTTCTTTGTCAGATAGTGTTTTTTCTGGGGTATTTGGGAGAACGTGGAAAATTACGCACTCGATATAGTTCTCCCACAGATACGTAGCGAGCTGGTCGCTCATCTGCGTGCGAGTTCGGTCATCTTCTTGATAAGCGCCTGTTGTCTATGAAACGAAACAAAACACGGTCAGTAAAAGGCTCGCTTCTAACACAATGCATCGTGAAATTTGTTCGTGCTCACCTCAGTCGAAGTAATATGTTTTGGGACGTTAACATCAATCACGCCATATCCGTTCTTCACGGCCCATTCAACATAGTCCTTGACGACATCAGCCTTGTTTCTCCGTTAGCCATTCCCATGAACTGGGACAGAAATGCAGGAATTTCCGGGGACGTACTAGCCAGCAGTTGTGAGGTTCCAGAGCGTTTGTGACGGGATGAGGGATGCCCATGAGTTCGGGACTGGCGATTCGAGTCAGCTAATTTGACACACGTGTAAGAGGGCTGAGGTATGATTGACGTACGGATCATGGAAGATAACAAGGAGTGGGTTTTCCTTGTCGTAGTTTTGGCTGCACAAAAACCAGTTAGCATTGGGCAATAGAAAGCAGCAGTCTATACAATCGGGAATATGATCTGACCTTGCAAGGACTTGATTCTCAAATGATCTGGAGAGTGTATCGCGGTAAATGTAAAGGTTCGTAAGTTTGCAGTCGTCGTACAACTGTTTCGCTTGGAATTGCCGTATAATATCTGCAAAAACCGTATAAGTCTGTCATCCTCTAGACCAAACTCTGGAATGACCTTACCATGAACCCGATTACCCTGGAACGTCCCTAGGGGTCCTGCAAAGGCTGGTAAGCAAAGAACTCATTCTAAGTAGATCAGTGTTTGTTCACCTTTCGGATACATGCACTTCCAGTACGCAGCCTGGATCTGCGCGACTCGCTTCACAGTGTGTACTGCAGGTCGCGATGCGGATGCAGCACCAAGACGGTCAGGGGGTTCACCCATTAAAGTTCTAGTGACAGCAAGCGCCGACTTGGATATTGACCGGAAATTATATCCTCCCTGTATGATGGTAGATTAGACATTGGCGTTACATGTCTAAACAAGAAGAAAGGATTATTAAAGCTCACTTCTAAGCAAACCGCAACTTTACCGCCAGCCAAATTCATAAGCATACGAGTCATATGGGCGTAGCACGGGGGAGTAACAAAGCATCCTCCCAATTCGTCACCGACCGCAGCGTCGAAGCCAGCAGATACTAGCATTATAAGTTAGTACGGTGGAGAATAAGCAATAGCTACGGGGGAGCCTTACTGATAACTAGATCTGGATCGAATTCATAAGCAATGGGCATGACAACCTCCTGGAAGGCGTACATGTAGTCGCCATCCCCCATGCCTTGCGTTGGCCAGGGTATATTAATATTCCTAGCAAAAGTAAGTCGAGATATATGCAAGGAAGTCTCTAATAGATGAAACTTACTTCCCTACTCCATGCCCCTCTCCACAGTGGTCCCAATTCCCCTCGTCGCCGCCGGGGTAAAATGAGCCGTCTCTATATACGTGAAGGGAGATGTAAAGTACATTTGGATCATCGTAAAATGCTTTTTGAATGCCGTTTCCTGCTGATGTGTGAGATGAAGAAGGTGCTCTCAAAGGCGAGGGCTAGTTACCATGATGCACGTCCCTATTTCAATATTAGCATAAATTCCCTCCAGTTCTGTTTCTGTTATCCATAGATCGGAAACCGAACTGTACAGACAAGCAATGCAAAGAGAATAAAAAGGAAAAAAAGAAAAAAAAAAGAAAACATACCAATCCAAAATCAAAATCTTCCGACACTTCTCCCCAAACTCCCTCTGGCACACTCTAGCAGCCACGCAGACGTTATTGAACAAACAAAACCCCATAGTCTTGTTGTGTTCCGCATGATGGCCCGGCGGCCTGATAACCGCAATGGCATTCTTCACCTGCCGATCCACGACCGCCTTGCAAGTTTCAATGGCCCCACCACACGAAAGGATAGAAGATGTAAACGTGAGCGAATTGAAGTATATGGAGTCACGCGTGTGCTCGAGCGCTATCAGATCCTCATCGGACAGGTCTAATACAGACGTCAATACATGCAACATTGCTAGAAACAAGATATTAAAAAAAGACTTACCCTTCGTCCTCTTCACAAAAGCAAAATGCTCCGCATCATGCACCAGCGAAATCTCCTCCTCCGTCGCATCCCTCGCCGCAATCCGCTGCAACGGCTGCGCCACCAACGGCTTCGCCGAGCCAGGATCATCCACCAGCCCCGCCTTGCACAGCTCCTTGTAAATGTAATAGATCCGCCGGGGATCTTCTGGATGCACATCCAGCGTCGGCTTGACCTCGCAGTGGTAGCGCATGCGGATGTCATAGCACAAACCCGTGCTGAGCGAGGCCAGTGGCAGGCCGCGCGTTTCTTCAGCAGTGTCGTTGGGCCAGTCCGAGTCGTCTTCGACCAGGCTATCGTCGAACTCGGGTTCGGACTTGGGATAGTCTGGCGACTTCTTTTCGGGGGTGGCAGTTGTGGCGTGGTCCTGCGGCGCGTTGACAGCTTTGAGAGGGTCTGTTGGCGCCGCGAATTTCTCGCGGAAGGACTCTATTAATGATGGTGCTTGGACTGGGAGTGCAGCAGGGGCTGCTGGTGCTGATGCAGCTGCTGATGATGTAGAGCCGTTCAAATTTAGCGGGCTGGGAGCTTTCTCTGGGCTACCTGTGCCGCTTCCACTGCCGTTTTCATTCAATGGACGGCCTGCCCCCACGGGGATGACCGTTGGCGGAGCCATACCGGACATGACGACATCTTCGTCTTCTTCCATGTTGGACATGGTGTGGAACTATAGAATAAATTCCAAAAAGAAATTCCGGGTATCCTCTTTTTCTAAAATATTGGGATGGAGGGTTGAGATGTGGTTCAGCAGGACATAGTTCAGGTGTCACTGAAGACCTGCACTGCAGTTGCGCGGTTCAACGATGCAGATTAGAAGTAGATCGCTCGGAAACGGTATGAATGAGAAAAGACCAGAGATTTCAAAAATGCAAAAGCATGCGTCCGGGAACCCAAGTGAGAAAACAGAATGAAAGAGTGGATAGATAGGTAGTGATAAACCCCCGTTCCTTTCAAGTTGCGTAGAAGATACAGTACAAAAGGAAATCGAAGAATAAAATGAAAGAAATAAATAAAAGAAATAAAAAAGGAGGAAACAAGGAGAATAAAATGGAGGACCTCACGGTACTAGTAAGAAATGGTAGGAAATGAAAGAGAATAAGATGTAGGAATTAAAGAGTGATTGATCAATAATCAGTCAAAGAGGGATAAGCACTGCTCAATCAATCAAGTGAGGATGAGGATTGCGCAACAACAGAAAGGTGTTTGAGGATCTTCGTTTAATATAGGGAGGTCGCCCAGGCCTTGTCTAGCAGCCTCGACGGGTACAGAGCTGCAACAGACAGAGTTGAGGAGAGCAACAGCGTCTTATGAAGCGTTCAGGTTGTTTGTAAGTATGCAATGAATGAATAAATGAATGAATCGATGCTGTTGGCCGCTGCAGTCGGGGTCGAGGACTAGACACGTGACTCGTATGGGCGGCGGATAAAGGTTGTTCCTCCATATAAATCACGTGCTGTATATAAAACCTAATGAACAAAATACGAGTATCAAGAGAAGCGTTTTGTTCAATTTGTTGTTGATAGGCCAAACTAAATGGAGAATAAGAAAGAAGAAGAAGAAGAATACGGACAACTGCAAATTAGCGGGCAAGATATGTAATCGTTGCAGTTGGGTGAACTGTCTGTTCGCTGTTTTCTCGGCATTCGCAGTCCGCCTCGGAAAACTACCTAGTCTGCGTCCGTTTCAAGCTGATATAACTACAGTAAGGAGGAGGCAAGCTGACCTGCGACTACTGCGAACATCCTGGTGCTTTCTGCTCTCACAACTGCCAGCAATAATTCTACAATCCAAACAAAGAAACAAGGTTCAAGGATCAAGAGAACTTTTCATGATTTTGCATATTATTATCATTGCATCATTGCATCCCCTCGACATCTCCTCAACTCAAATTCATAACTGGCCAAAGAAAAAAATAAAATAATAAAAGAAACGCAAAACAGTCAGCGTGTCTCCATCCTATAGGCCGTCCTTTTTTTCCTGCAACACAGACTCCCGGGTGGGAACGATATATGGCTTTGAGATATGGTTTGTTGGTTTTTTTAAGGGGCGTGGGGGGCATAGCATAGCGGGGTGCGGGCATGGATGTAGGGTCAGAGAGCGGGAGTATGTTTGTCTGTGTCTGTTTCTATCAAAGTGACGGCTTAGAGAACGCTTCTTTCCCTACTGCTCGCTGTTGATTGCTATTTGCCGGCGTCGACCTTGGAGATGTAGGCTGTTGTAAGAGTGTTAGTATTGGATTCTTCCCTTTCATGTATGGATTCCTTGGGGTGCTTACAGATGAGGTCAAGGACACGGCGGGAGTAGCCCCACTCGTTGTCATACCACGAGACGAGCTTGATGAAGTGGTCGTTGAGGGCAATGCCGGCAGCGGCATCGAAGATGGAGGAGCGGGGGTCACCGTTCAAGTCAGTGGAGACAAGAGCGTCCTCGGAGTAACCGAGAATACCTGCAAAAGATACAAAGTTAGCCACGCCAAACGAGCTGCTTACTGTGGAAGTTCCATACCCTTGAGCTCGCCATTGGAGGCATCCTGGATGGTCTTCTTGATCTGGTCGTAGGTGACGGCCTTCTCAGTGCGGCAGGTAAGGTCAACAACGGAGACGTTGGAGGTGGGCACACGCATGGCCATGCCGGTGAGTTTGCCGTTGAGAGATGGGATGACCTTTCCGACGGCCTTGGCGGCACCAGTGCTGCTGGGGATGATGTTCTGACCAGCAGTGCGGCCACCGCGCCAGTCCTTGGAGGAAGGACCGTCGACGGTCTTCTGGGTAGCAGTGTATGAGTGGATGGTAGTCATGAGACCCTCGACGATGCCGAAGTTGTCGTGGACGACCTTGGCGAGGGGAGCAAGGCAGTTGGTGGTGCAGGAGGCGTTGGAGAGGACGGGGATATCGGAAGTGTAGGTCTTCTCGTTGACGCCCATGACGAACATGGGGGCGTCAGCGGAGGGAGCGGAGATGACGACCTTCTTGGCACCGCCCTTCAAGTGAGCCTTGGCCTTCTCGGTGGTGGTGAAGACACCCGTGGACTCGACGACGTAGTCGGCGCCGGTCTCGCTCCAGGGAATGTTGGCGGGGTCTCTCTCTTGGTAGAAGCGGACGGTCTTGCCGTTGACGACGAGATCCTGGCCCTTGACGTCGATAGTGCCCTTGAACTGGCCGTGTGTGGAGTCATATTTGAGCATGTAGGCCTAGGGATTTGGTCAGCTAATGTTTAAATAGGGCAATTGAAAGGTGGCTCTTCAATGATGATGGAATTGGGAACATACAGCATAGTGGGTCTCGATGAAGGGGTCGTTCACAGCAACGATCTCGACGTCAGAGTGCTCAACACTGGTTAACTTGTCAGCAATGGGACGAGCCAATTCACGCAGCCTTTGTTTCTGGCTACGAATATAAGAGACTTACGCATTTCTGAAGACCTGGAAGGCAGTTAGCACAAAGCAATGGAGTGTGGAGGGGGATGCAATGAACATACAATGCGGCCAATGCGACCGAAGCCGTTGATTCCAACCTGGAGAAATGTTACCCAACTGTTGACAACACGTATAATGACACTCGATGAGTATATATATATACCTTGGTGGCCATGATTGCGGATGATATTTGGTGGACAGGTGAGAGATGTTTACACTGTGGCGGGGCAAGCTGGTCAGCAAGAGTTGGGAAACTGGCGGGGTAGCTATGGCAGGGGGGATTGTTGGATGAGGGGAGAGAGATGGGGATGTTGGAAGGGAGAAGAGTACTCACGTAATACTTGTAGAGATTGAACTTGGATGGTGGTAGGAGGGAGATTAGAAGATAGAATAATGGAGGATGACAGAGAGAAGAGGGGAGAGGAGAGGGGAGGGAAGAAGAAGAAGTGGGATGGGCGAAATAAATAAATACCTGTTGGGGTGTTTGTCTGTTTGGCTGTCCCCTTAGCTGCACCCGGCCCCGCCCTCCAGCCACGGCCCGGCGTCATGAACAACCCTTGACGCAATGATTACTGTATGGCTTTTCAGGGATATTGTTGAGCCTATTACACTACTGCTTATCTACTACTATTGAATCTGATATTCTATATCCTCCCCCCATGTATCTATCAATACTCATCAATTGATTCCTCTTCTCTCTCTCTACCTCTTACCTCTTCTTATATCCTGCATCTACTACATCATCATCACCCCGGAACTCCCCAAGAAGATCGTGGAGTCTAGCTTCAACCGCTCTCCGGACCACTCCCACCCTTTCTCCCGAACTGCCCCGGGTTGTCCCGTTCCCACCACGGCAGACCGGACGAAGCAGGAAGAAAGGCCTATACAAACACCCGATCTGTTTCATCGGCTCAGTAGTCTCTTTTTCTAGTGTCTTTTCTCTTGTTCCTGAACTCCATGAACTTCCTGGGGTATGGGAATCTATGGGATCCGCAGTATGCAGTCTGAGGTCGGATGGAGGCTGTAGCTCGGCTAGTTAAGGAGCTGAAGCTTCTCGAGTCGCAGCAGTTTCGAAGATGGAGTGAATGATGACTTGCTGTAGTATTCTGCTAGATAACAATAAATAATAATAGTGATCGAGTCTCAATTGCGGGAATTATCATTCAGCAGCAGTAGTTAGTAAATGCACTGTTTAACTTATTTATTTTCTTTATTTTCTTCTGCCCCTCCATCGATGACATAATAGATATATCCCCCCGGATCAACTCAGCTCCGAGTTCCGCCACAGTCTGCCACACCAGCCACAGTCTGCCCCTCGTCCACCAGCCACGGGCAACTGTCTACGCCTCACCGAACACTCCAAAAGAGTGTATTCCAATGCATTCCAATGCACCAGACACTCTCGGTGAGCACCCCTGCAGTCCCTGCTTACTGGTTACGGCTTCGGTGAATACGTTAAAATCTTTGTTTTATTCTTAGAAACTGGCCTGGCCGTGTGTGAAGCCGCTGGACAGTGCGTGGTCTTTAATAACCTGGAAATATGTTCTGGGCTCGAGACTCTGGAATGTTCCTTCGGAAGGCGTCAATGTCTTTTTTGTATACCTCGTACTTGTATTTCTCAAATGAGAAATTGATGTCCTTTCTTCTTTTCCTGCTAATACATAAACCGAAGCCTTTACCAGAAGGAATAAAATTCAGTTTGATATAAGAGACATTCAAGGATGTGAAAAGCAGATGAGACATTATTTGATCATCACTGTCTTGTTTATCATTGCCTGTCTAGCTCGTCCCCATTCCCTTTCCTGTCTAGAGATTCAAAACACATGAGGGGGTTGGGTGGGGAAGTATAAAACGCATTAATTCGAGGAGAGGAGAAAGAGAGGAAGAGAAGAGCACTAAAAGAACCTAGCTAGCTGTACATGTCCGAGCAGGCAAGCAGGCCAGGACGGGAAAACACCAATCAAGAGACTATTAAAACAGCTCTGAAAGAATCATCGCAACGCTCATCCCTTCAATAAAAATAAAATTGCTGCCAAAAACGCCAGCATACCATCCATCACTCAGCGGGTCTGATATCTAAAAACAAAAAAACAAAACACGTTCTCTATTTCAAAGATGATATTCCGCATTTTCTCTCAATTCTTAAAACCTTCCACTCTTTTACTCCTCCTTAGCACCGCCTCTCCACGACTTCTCCGCAGACTCCACGCTGGCCTTGTCCTTCTTCACCTCCCCCTGCGTCATTCCCATGAACCCTTGGGCCGCCTTCCATGGCCGCTCCAAATCGCCCTTGGCAGCCTGGCCAAACACGTGGATCTTGATCAGGTTGCCCTCGAGCGCCGTCTTGAGCGGGATAATCGACTGGATCACGAGCGGGTTGGTGTACTTGAAGTACAGATGCATCACGCACATCATGCCAACGCCCATCAGCTGGCCCTTGAGGAGGGTGCGGAGCTGCTGCTTGTCGTAGTCCTGGACGGTGGTGACGACGGGGCGGGGCTCCTCTTGGGATCCCATTGGTGGCGGCTCAACGTATTTGAGGGTTTTGAGGTCTGTATAATGCGCCAATGTTAGATATATGCGTTGTATCACGCGACAGGTAGCAAAGGGACGGAGGGGATCAAGCATATTCCCAGGATTAACCGACCTTTCTTCTTATTTATTTGTGCTCCCGTATACAGGTACAGGGCAAGGATGAGGATGTTGGAGGCAATGTACATGGTGCGCACGCCCAGGAGCACGGTAGGGTTGTCAAAGGGGATTTTCTTCGACACCTGCATCATCACCAGGATGACCACCAGGTTTGTTCTGATAACCACAACAACATATTAGCCGTGTTTCTACTTCTTTCATGAAAACTATGTAGAAGAGAGCTATATTGGCAGAGAACCACAGGGCACAGCAGAGCTAGGCCTGCACCCTGCTTTATTTAGGCGAAAAATGGTATGGGACCCAAGGCTGAAATCGCTTACATTTGCGGGCTAATAGCCATGATGGGCGGATAACGAAAAACCGGGGCAAAAGGTTCAGTATAAGATGAGATGGCGGAAAGAGATATCCTTATTGCAGTGGTGGTTGAGATGGAGATGTCAAAAAGGGCGCAATTAACCCGGGATAAATTTCAGACTGCGGATGGGGAAGGACCAGCTGGCCCCAAGAGCCCTCAAGCGCGGTCACGTGGGCGGCTAGCTTTTATCGCGGAGATAAGACCTGACAAACCTCCGTCCACTCCGCCAACATCATCCATGGCTCAACCCGCTGTCTGTCCAGGAATTGAATATCAATAACACGAGTGGTCGTGCAAGTCACCGTCGAACCCATGATTCCATGTGAGCTTAACTCAACAATACCTTATCAGGGACACATCGTGTCACATTTGCATCTGTTTTACGCTGTTGGAAGCGGTCTCGCTCTAACGCAGTCTACCCGGTCCCATCACCATTGGATACTAATAATAGCATGGAGGTGATGGCGGGGTTGTGTCCGAATCGAGGAGAAACCACACCGTAACTTATTATTATGACTTTGGACGTCAGCTGTTCACGTTGCCGTATTATAACTCGGGATATTGAAACGGCCTATTGAAACGGCCTCCCGTTTTAATAAATGCCACTACCCCGTCCATATCTATCTGATTTGTGGTGCATTTGAAAAGGCCGTTAATAGCTGTCAGTCGGCTACACTTCCACCATGGAGCCCTACCAAATTGATCCTGAGACTCAGTATGAAAACTCCCAAAAGCTCCTTTGCCAGTTCGATTCCTACCGCACAGCTTACAAATACATTGATTCTCATCCAATCGATGTCATACTCATCATTCCCAAGCAACTCCCATCAGGTCCACGTCCGCTATTAGTCAGATTCCATGGTGGAGGCTTCTGCGAAGGCGAAGCCGAAGTCTGCATGAGGCCATTGTATGCAATCTCATCCAGCAGACACTGCGGCTTTCTAGCCTCTCTCTCTTCTAACGTATTGGGCCACTAGCTTTTTAGAATTGGCACTCAAACATGGCGCGGTGATCCTTGCGCCAGATTACCGTCTGCGTCCGGAGCACGAGATTACAGACGGCATTGAGGACGTCCGATGCTTCTGGAAATGGGCTGAGCAGGACGCGCAGCAAGTCGCCCAACAATCGCTTCCGGATCTAGATCTCGATATAAACAACCTGCTAGTGGGCGGAGAGAGTGCAGGCGGATATTATGCCGCTCAAACAGCGCTTCTCGACATGACGAAGCTGTCCATCAAAGCTCTTTTCCTCCAATACCCAGCAGTTGATTTGGCTGGCGTCTGCCTGATACCACAGGCGAGGAGTGAGGAGGCTGCCAAACTCTTGGAGATGTATCCATACTCATTGATCGAAGATCATCTGGCCGCGCTGAAGCCAGGCATCATCTGTTCGCGAGCCAAATTCGGCAACAGGATGTCGTTCTTCATCGCCTTGCTTCTAGCTAATCAACTATGCGATCTATCAGGGGAAAGGGCTTGGATTGATCCGATGATAAGCCTAGAGACGGCTGGGAAGATGCCTCCAATCTTGCTGTACCATTCCAAAGAGGACGAGTTGGTAAGTAGTGCATTGACCCCATGTATATAGCGGATGGAAATAGGTTATGCTTACAAAGGTAGATCCCGTGGCAACACACAGAGGCGTGGGCAGCGAAGCTCAAGAGGCTACAACCTGAAGTGTCACTCTACCTCACATATCAAACTGGCGAACATACCTTTGACAACAACCATACTATGGCAACACCATGGCTTAAAGAGCCGCTCGAGTTCGTTCAGAAATACTGGCCTGCTTAATAAGATTAAGCTTCTATTTGCATCTGAGATGCCAGACCTTATTTTACACTAATATCACCGCTTTCGTCATCTTGGAAAGCGACTTGCTTCCATAAATCCCTCTGCGTCGAATTGTATTCAATCCTTCAGGATAACAGGTTTACGCCTTGAAAATGTACCACCCAGCCTGTGACCCCGATTCTCAAGACTGATTGATAATAATGCGATAGCCTGTGACATAGTGACGTTTCCGGGTATCAATTCATCATCTGTGGCCACAAACGCCATATCCAGCGATTTGGACCCGTCTATTTTACATCACCCCGTCCCTCATAAATCGATCGGTTCCCTCCCTATTCCACTTTCAATCCATCAGGCCATCCCCCCCAAAGCCCCATGCCCCGTTTTTCATTTTGAACCCAGCTCGCTGTAGTTTCATCCTCTCTATCGTTCCCTGCCACCAACGTTTCCACTGCCAAGCCTCCCATCCGGGCCATTATGGCCATCCCTACCATCCCTACCATCCCGACCATTGGCCCCATCCGCTCCCATCTTAAAGCAACATGGACAAAACGACATGATAATCAGGTCGACTGGGATAAGTTCGTCGCAGTTCGAGCCGTCGCAGCAGGGACGCACATAGGACTTTCCGTGATGTCTACAGAATTCGTAGATTTCTGTGACGTCTTCACACATTTTAACCTCGAAAAGGGAGCTGTATAAGGTTTGATTGGGATTTTAATGGTGGTGGTTGTTTCTTTTCGCGGAAAGGGGTTTATCTTCGGGAGAATATAGGTGATACAAGTCTCCTTCCGGTTCAAGCGCGTGCGACTGGGTTGTTAGATTGCGGATAATGAAGCTTGAGAGGGCGGGTTGGATTTCTTCATTCCAAAAGCTAAAGCCATAGATAGACGCTGTATATATACTGGCTATTAGAAGAAGATTTAAAAGAACTTTGACAAGTCAAAATGGAGGGCCAGCAAGACAACATCTCAATTGTCATTGTTGGTGTTGGTTGTGTTGGTGTTGTCTTATGGCAAGACAGATCAGAGCCTTTTCTGTCTGTATACTCCATTGTGACTACGTCTACATAATGCATTTCAGAGACAGGTCCTTTGCCCCAAACAAATTTAGATAAAGGATTTGTTGTACGTCGTTCAGGGACTCAAATGAAGAACTATATCTCCCCCCAATATATATCACGTGACGCTTCCCGCGATGACATAATCTCCGCCTGCCAACATCCTCCTCTGCTGTTCGACTTCTTCCTCTCCGTCTGCGTTGGACGCCGACAGTCATTCGGCCATAACTTGTTGATGAACTGCGGTCTGTCCCAGTTACAAGCCTTATATGATCACTTCTCGAAGCCTACACTCAGTTTGCCACTAAAAATTATCTTGTACTGACTTGCATTGCAGGTATTCATGGCGACCTTCATTGTGTCCTGCTGGGTGGAAATCACCACCTGGCCTCCACATTCCGCCAGAGGATTAACTGGAAACTAACCCAACTGGAATATCGAGCTTCTCTCGCTCGTTTTACCTATCCAGCTTTATTAGCAGGTTCATACTGCTGGCATGCTGCTATTCCCCAGGGCATATCTGCCCTTCACTAACATTTGCATGCGGTGATGTTGAAGCCGCTTCCCGATTAGGACTAGCGCGGGAAAGCAACGCTATTTCTGCCTTTTATTAAGCGATCACAAAGTTCGCTCGTCGACTTCCTGTCTCTCCCCATTCCATCAACAACGCGAACTTTGCCACGCTTTTCGTCGCTTTTCTCGCCCACGCTCACCGGCCATCGATCCATCTCATCATCCGACGCGACATATCCGTTTCTGCGACCCGTTACCTGACCTCTCTTCGATATGCCTGGTGGTAAAGGAAAGTCTGTTGGAGGCAAGGGCGCCCCAAAGGATGCTGCGGGGAAGACTCAGAAATCTCACAGCGCAAAGGCTGGTTTGCAGGTCAGTATTTTCGATTAAATGCAGTCGCAGTCATGTCTTTGTTGCCCGTTGGCCTCTTTCGATCGATCCTGGGCGCATATACAATTCTTGAATTGATGATTCGATACCTTCACGCGTTTCGAGCGACAAGAAACGACAATGCAACGCTGGTTTTGACACTTATCACCGTCTGGCCTCTTGGAAATTGATTTATCTCGATGCTTTGTCGCCATTTCATCGCGGGATGGACACGTTTCATCAACTTTGATTGTTGAGTTACACACTCCCTAAGGTGAACTTCAGGCTAACAGAGATCAATACATTAGTTCCCCTGCGGTCGTGTCAAGCGTTTCCTGAAGAACAACACGCAAAATAAGATGCGCGTTGGCGCCAAAGGTATGATACCTGGAACATCCTAAAACCGCTGTTGCCTACTTGTGCCTGCCTAAATCCAGCCAAGAGCGCGTGGTTGGTTTCTAGACTTGTTGGGTTGTTTCTAACTTGAAATGCAGCTGCCGTTTACGTTACAGCTGTTCTCGAATATCTCACGGCCGAAGTTCTTGAGCTAGCAGGCAACGCTGCCAAAGATCTCAAAGTCAAGCGTATCACCCCTCGCCATCTCCAGCTAGCTATTCGAGGAGATGAAGAGCTAGACACACTCATCCGCGCGACCATCGCATTCGGAGGTGTCTTGCCTCGTATCAACCGGGCGCTTCTCCTCAAAGTCGAACAGAAGAAGAAGAACAAGAGCGAGGCATAAATGAAAACCGGATAAGCAAAAACCAAAACAGACAAGACGCCCTATGTTATGTTGACATGATCTGATTCCAACAACAACAAATTAATGCGACGTGCGTCATCCGACAGTTGATCGATTTTCTCCTGAGTTATATCTGCTGCAACTTGGTTTCGTTACGATCTATCCGATTTCTCTCCCCTCGAATTTGAGCTTGCGACTGCATCATGCGGCGGTTGAATGAAACGGTTGATATCTTCAACGGCGAACGACGGTTCATGCATTACTATATCTTCGCTTTGCGAGTATATGTTTACGATACGCCTAGAAGCCTTGCGCCTGCGCCCCGCTGTTCAACAACGATGATGCATATTGAGCGCATGGATCTGCTCCGTCCCTGCTCTAGTTTTACTATCCTTTTATTTTCCTGTTTATTTTTCCCCTCAAGCTCGTTTTTATTTCCTTGTTTTCTTCGTTCCAGGGCGCTATAATGGGAAAGGTGGCTGGGTTGGCGGGATGAAAAATCGCGCAGGGTAATGGGAAATAAGAAAAAATAATCCTCCTTGCCCTCAATTTGCATTTTTTAACTTTCTCCATGATTTTTGTCTTTTCTCTTTTCTACTCTGTACTGGCTTATTATCTTTCTCAAGTTTGTTGTTATTCTGATTTCTGCTGGCGGTGCTGTATAACTAGGTAGGTAGCCTCTTAGGTAGAGTATTCCTGACAAAACACGGAAACTGTGGTTTTGACTTTTGGCTTTTATCAAGTATTTCAATAGCGAATTGTGTCATGAATATTATACATATGTCATAGATCATAGATGTTATGGAGTACGTGCTCATCTGGGGTAAGACTGACATGACATGGCACCCCGCAACAACAAACTTTGCACAAACACAGCAAACACAACAATCGAATCCCAACCTTCTCCCGACGACAATGTTTTCTCAGAAAGGCCTTGGTTGTCAAATCACAGCAGCAAGAAGTATATATTTTTGCTTCATCCAAACCATGAATGATAATGAGTGTTCATCATCGAAAACTGTCCGAGTTGGTCGAGATTGATTCAAGTTTTGACGGTGTGTGGATGGGATTGAAGGGGGAGAGAGACTTGGGGAGAATAACAACGCATGAACGAGATGGTTAAAAAAGGGAAAGAGCAGATTCAGCCACGGGTGTCTTCATTATACCTGCTTCTTCTTCTAAATCATCCGCATTAGTTGATGGGCGACAACCTGCCTTTGTCAGATTGATTGTGAGGTTGTTGTTGACGGTGAAGAGAGAGGGAGGAAAGATGGAGAACAAGAGAAGGACGACAAGGACGCCTTTTTAAAATGTGTGAGGCACGAAGCCCAGCCCAGCCTCCTTTTATTTATTCGAACTTTTGCTGTTAAATTCCCTGCAGGCCTGTTCGGTTGCAACTTGCCAGCCTATGAAAGGCGACGGATGCGGGGAAACGAGGGGCTCAGATCCCTGACGGTTGGTTGGGTCGTGTTTATGCCTGTTCGAGTTTGGTGCCGCCTAAGATGGTCGTGAATGCAGGCAGAGAGAACATATGGAGGGGCTTTCTTGATGGGGTGAAAGTCAGGATAATGATGTTGACTGATGTTAATGTTGATGTTGATTTTTCCTCGCCCGGCAACTGGGCTGCTATTTATTGTCTGCAGTGTAACCACTGCTCTAAAGAAAGGTACCTACAGCCGAAACATAACTCTCCGACCCGGGTACTATGGCGAGAACGATTAATCGGGTACATGCAAATCAATATCATATTGTCTCGACACCGACTCCAGGCCGAGCTTGCGTCCAACAGTTCTCTGGTCGCTACGATCGATATATCGAGCACTTTCCCCCTTTCCTTTTCCGTTTTGGCAATCTACCCCTTCACCATTATAGTGTGAAAGGGTGAATTGGGAATGGGATCAAAGCCATTGCGATTAATTACAGGCATACGTTCGAGCATTTGATTACTTTGCTGCTCGTTCTTAAGGAGGGGCTGTTATGCATATACGTGCAGTTGGAAAGGTAAGGGTTTCTTTTTGTGACAGACAGCAGTACCTGAGCTTTAGCTGTTTTTGACTCAAAGCTACTGATGTGTTATTATTGTAAACCTGCTTTCATCACGGAAGGATTCAACTTCTCATTCTTTGACTACATTCATGTGTTGGATGCCTGTTGGATTAGATTCAGTATGGAGGTTGCTAGCTAATATACTGACTGTACATACATACAGGGCAACGGCCTGGTAGGCGGCAATTGGAAAGCCAGGGCCGCCAATATGATTACGCATGGAATCTCCGTCATCAATGGTCGTTCCTTGGATCGTTCCTCTCAGCATTTGGAGGTACCAGCTCTTTTGAGCAAAGAAGAGGATGAGATGGAAAAATAATACATTTGCTCTGTCAACATTAAAGATATGAGATTTTAGGGGGCGACCAAAAATGGAATCCGACGCAAAACCCAATCGGCCAATCAGCAACTTGAAAACGCCACGGACCTAAGTACAAACAACGCATCTAATCGTTCCTTTACTATAAAATTCCCTTCCCTAAACCTGTTCCTTGGGAGCAGTGACCTCAACCTGCTGCAGCTGGTTTGGCTTCTCCGCCAATCCCATCTCGGCCGCAAAGGTAGTCTGAGGAACCCATTTGGCAGAGGTGCGCGGGGTGGTCTCTTCCATCATACGGTCGACCTGTTCGAGAGTGAGGCCCTTGGTTTCAGGGACGAGGAAGTAGGCGTAGAGGAAGCAGCAGACGCAGAGGCCGCCCCAGAGCCAGAAGACGTTGGTGCCCAGGTTGGCCTTGTCGGTTCCGACGAGGTAAGGGGTGATGATGGCGATGATCTGGAGATTTAGTGCGTCAGCCGGTTAACTGGGAAATAATGACGGAAATGAGACAAAACATAGTGGGGATATACATACGCAGTTCCATAGCCAGTTGGAGGCGGTCGAAAGACCGACACCACGAGAACGCATTTGGAGAGGGTAGATTTCGCCAATGACGACCCATGCGCCGGGACCCCAGGTGCTGGCGAAGAAGAAGATATAGATACAAATAAAGGCAATCATGGCTTTGACAACTTGAGGGTTGTCTCCGGCTGTGACACCCATGATGGCAACGATAAACTCACAGGTGAACATGCCGACTGCACCCCAGATGAGCAGGGCACGACGGCCGAACCGTTCAATCGTCCAGAAGGAGATGGGGGTCGAGCATACGTTGACCAGCGTGGTGATGAGACCGATGAGGAAGGGGTCGTCGATGGTGCCAAGGTCCTGGAAGAAAGTCGTTCCGAAGTAAAAGATGAAGTTGATACCAGTCCACTGCTGCATCATTTGCAACGAGGTTCCCAAAATGGTCCGGCGCAGGTTGCTAGAAGAGTTGGACAGTCCGCCACGGAAGCAGCTTATCCAGGAGTCAAAGTAGCTTCCTTGGGGGATGACCTGTTGTTCGTATTCGTAGTTGGCAATGATTTCGGCAAGCTCCTCTTGGATGTACTCTGAGTCCGCAGAATAGCCTCGCAACCGGGCAAGCACTTGAAGCGCTTTCTCATGGTTTCCTTTTCTGACGAAGAAACGGGGCGACTCGGGCAGCAGCATGAGACCGCCACCGAGAATAAGAGCCCAGAGCATCTGGAGGGCAATTGGAATACGGTAGGAACCAGTATCTTGTCGGTTCTGGGTCCCGTAGTTGACACAAGAAGCCAGCAGCAGACCGACTGTGACACAGAACTGATAACCGGAAACAATGGCGCCGCGGACCTTCTTGGGTGCAATTTCGGACATATAAAGGATGATGATAGCTGAGACGAAACCGACACCGAAACCGGCGATTAGACGACCGGCTACAAGCAAGCCCAAGGCGGTGGAGGCAGTCTGAAGCACAACTCCGACAATGAAAACAGCGCAGCCGGCAACGATTGTATTACGGCGACCGAAGAAATCCGAGAGGTCACCGGCGATGATGGCGCCAAAGAAGGTTCCGGCGGAGAGAATGGACGTAATCAGCGATTTCTGCCATGAGGGAAGGGTGAAGGCGTCGGAGTTAGGAGGGAAGTCCGACTGCTTGAGTCCGGTGAAGAGCTCGATGAAGTACGGCATGGCCATCACGCCGTTGATGTAACCGGAGTCAAAACCGAAGAAGATACCACCAAAGGCAGCGAAGGCGCACATAAGATACGCCTTCATCGTGACAGGCGCCTCCACGCGGGAGACATCAGTAGTGCCGGCCATAATGAAGATTCAAGTAAGTTCCTTTTGACCTGCAAATCTGACGATACTCCCAAAAGGTTGGTTTGAGGAGGCCCGGACCTATGAGGACCTATGGCCGTGGAGGGAAGGAGGCGAAAGGAGCGAGGAAATAAAAAAAGATGCGCGATGCTTGAATGAGACGAAGAGAAAGGAAACATTCAAACGGAGCTGAAATGGGGAAATGGGGCCCTTTTTAAAGTACTCACACTCCATGGTGACATTCAACCCCCGGAGCAGCCTCCCCGGGTCTGGCACCGCCTGGGCACTGTGTAGTATGATGGGGTCCCCTTGGATAATCAGGGGACGGACGCCCCTCCTTTTGGAAGTTTCCACTCGTTAGGCCGGCGCAGTTTAGAGTTGGTCAACTAGGTTCATTTGCTGTATCTACCCGAAACCAAAGCAGACACCTGGTCTGGTCCGCTTTCGAGATTGCACAGCGTCCCTGCATCGCAACCTAGCCGTAAACTCTACTTACAAGAGACCAATTTCCCTACGTATAACTAACCAGCATACGTTTGTGATGAGAAAGTAAAATAGTGCAAACGGACTTTTAACGGGTTTCTAAGCGAACTGCATAAGGAGAAAGCCAAATGGGTCTTGGGGGTTGATGTCCCATTGCCCTGGCAGGGGCTCACTTCCTGGGGAGTCAGGACTGGGGGAAATGGAATTGCCCACGGGGGGGCGGGGCGAGGCGAGTTCCATAGAGACATCACCAGACTTGCACAATTTGTTCTGTCCAGATTTTTGTCGTTTTTCTGTTTAGCTTTTTCCAGACAGTTTTTTAGTGACGTTTGATGCAACCCTGATGTGTGACTATTCTAGCGGAAAATCCGACGCTGGCGGCGATTTGCCTGGGCAATCCAACCATCAAATACCAATCAGCAGCTGCGTTTGCGCTTTAAGCAAATTTCTAGAATCCTTCCACAAGGGCAGCTAGGGGAGCCAAGCGAAGACAAGCCGACGGGCTGTGACAATATAGTGGGCTCTGGAGCACAGCATTTCCGCCAAGTTGAAGATCCAGAGAAAAATTGCAATCGTAGTTGTTACTTTCAAGTACTTTCTTGCTGAAACAGCCGACCCTCGGTATCTTGATCGGTTCTGCGGCGGATTATCATCCTGTTGCTGAAATGACACACGGAAAATGTTAATCAGAAACTTTTGAGATAGACCGTACGATCTCGCGGTTACGCGATCTCGGGCCGACGTCAGCTAATAAAAGTACCAAAGCCTCTTATATCAACCGTTCAGCTAAATGAACTCTCGGAGCTCTTTCGGAGAAGCTCTTTCGATGAAGCATGCAGTAAGAAATTCGTAGAATATAACTGTCACATGCAAAATCGAATTTTTCTCCTGATGGCAGGGAGGGGGGAAGTGAACTTAACAATTATTGAATTATTGGTTACCACCACGGAACTGACACATCCAGGCCCTATGCTTACCAGTTACACATGTCGCCGCCCGCTTCTTTTCACGTCAACTTCAAGCTTCTGAGACCTTGCTCCCCGCAGTTGGCTCTGGGGGGTAGGGAAGAGTATTAACAGCCAGGCGGACAGATAGCCAACCGCGTGGGAGGCGGGAATCGTATGGTAGCATCCTCGTGGTGGGGATGCAAAATGACACCGCGAGGATAGGGCGCCTCCACGGCCAACGCTACTGTGGCGTCCGGAGATACTGTGGGGATGGACAGCTGAATGAGAATCTCCGGACCGGCGCACAGAGTAGCCTGAGCGGGTTCAGCTGGGAATTTATTTGGCAGCCGGAGTCAGGACAAATGGATAATGATGTTGTCTATATTCGCCTTTTTGAACAGTTTCAACGTGATGATGGATGAACAACAATATAATAATGCCTAGATACATCAGCCAGCAGCAACAACAGCTGTAGGAGAAAGAATTTCCAAACGACAGGCTTTGTTTGGCCCGAAACGGAAAGATTGAGGCTGACACAGCAACAACACCGGGATATCAACCTAACCAACCCATACTGAACAACCCAGTCTTAATATCCATATATTCAAGTTAGATGACATAGGATGATTTTACGTTTGGGCGAGTGATAAACTGCTAACCTTAAAAGGCATAAGAGCTTGAAGCTTGCAACGTCAAACACATTTTCTATTGCTCAACCTGTCCTCCTTCATTTCCAGTGAACTCTTTTCTCCTAATCGTTGGATGATTGGGTGCAAGAATTTACTTACTGGTACAGGGTTTTGAACACTAGACCCTTAAAATATGTTTCTATCTCACATGCAGTTTGGTTGGGATTGCTTGCTCTCCCTGCTACGGAGTCATCCGAGCCTAGTTGACGACTGCACTCCTCTAGAATCCTTCTAGATCAATTACATTCCCGCGCCTAACGCATGCTGATATTCTCCGATACGATACAGATTTCCGGAAAAGCCTGCCTGAAGTCGATTGAGATTGAGAATCCTCCTCGCTCCAATTATCAACGAGGGTTTGGGTTGATCTTCCGTAAAACGAAAGATCCTAGCAGTAATATATCATCAAACAGGGTTGACCGCTAATCCAGGGAGCGGAAAAGTATTCTCAGTGTCATTTTTTTAGTCTCTCTGCCTGGTGCCATGCAAATATACTTTGGCCCCCAACACGCATTCATTATTGCATCTCTACAGGCCTAGCATATCCGTCTCCGGCCCCCGCCTACAGAGCTGGAGGGGAATGGACAGGGGCTTCGCGGATCCCACTCCTTCTAAACAGCACGAGAGCTGGAATAATAAACCTCCCCTTCCGAGGTTTCCGAAGAATTGTCAAGCTTTATTCACCGGCGGACTCCGCTCCTGGTTGATAGATGTCTAGCTACCTACCTAATTATGGCTATTGGTTAGCTTGACAAGGGTCGGATTTCGGAAAATTTGTGGGTTTGAGATAGTTAAGCCGTTTGGACTGCTCTAAAACCGTAAAACGACCCTGAAAACCGCTCGTTTGGCTGGGAGCATTCCGCGGATGATCGCTCCTATCGCTGAATATTTTCAGCACGTCGTTTGGTTTCTCATTGAATATGAACTTCTATCATATCCTCGCTGGGGGTAATAGTCGGTTCATATACGTCTTACTTTTGCATCAGGCGGTCTCTGGTGCTTTTTTTCTTTTCCTGTTGAGGATACATGTTGTTTGCTTATTTGACTGTTAGAATCAAGATATGGCATGAAAAGCTGCTGCAACGCCATTTACGGCCCAGGATGCAGCGTGTAAATGAGGCGATATGACATATCGTCTGTGTCTAACTAGCCGCTATCTGAATGAAAGGGGTTCATTGACAATTGTCTCTGGTCCATTCGTATACCCTTTCCCATCTCGTCCCAAACCTCAGAATTGTCCCGCCGTTACGCCACTTTCTTAAACCGCAAAAAGGATCACAAAAGAAGCCCCGGACCTATTCCTAACCAAAATATGAATACCGATATGCCGATTCCGCTGATATGTATAGTCTATGGCCTGTCTATATTGTATAACGGAATGAAGGCGACCCTTCTATGACCATTTCTCCACGGTCTGCCTTTCTATTACAGATCCAAAAATATATACTCAGCGCAGCGACGATCAAAAGGAGAAGGAGCTGGCAGCTACATTTGTACAGTTCTCGTCAGCAACAGTTCTACTCAAGACATGTCTTTTTTTTTTTTTCCAACTTTCGAGGAATACTCACGCAATAGCCGCATAGATCCCCGGCACGTACCCGGGCGCATCCTGCGACCTAAACACCAAACTCCCCGCAATCCCGCCCACCCCGCCTAGTGCCACGAGCGTCGTACTCGCCAACGCGCGCGTCCACTGCCCGCGAACATTATTCGCCTGATACGCGAGGGAGCAGGGGATATTCGCATTAACACCCGCCGTGGCCAAGAAAACGCCAAAGTAGCGCACGCCGTTGCTCTTTGCGAAACCCATGATGGGCAGACCGATGAGAGAGATGACGCTGTTGAGCACGAGAACGGGGGCGCGAGTCTGGAACTTGTCGCCTAGGTAGGAGGTGGCGAACATGAGGATTCCGGCGAGGACGTAGGGGGGCGCGACGAGGCATTGAGAGGCACCCACGTCAAAGCCCATGTTGTCATGCAGGATTATGGGGAGGAAGTAGGCGATGGCGTAGGTTACGGTGGTTAGGCAGCTGGTGGGGGAGGGCGTGGGAGTTAGGGAGGTTTAGTTTTGCATTTAAGGGAGATGGGGGATCATACAAGAATATCATTCCAAGGCCCCAGATTTTCAGATCGAGGGCAGGACGGAGGAATTTGCCTACGCTGAACGGTTCGGCATCGCCGTCGCCGCGGTCTTTGTTTAGTCGTCGGATGATAAAGGCGCACTCGTTCTCGTTGAGGAACCGCCAGGCCTTGTGAGCCTTGTCGGGGAAATCGACGATGAAGATGTAAACGAGAAATCCAACGATGATGGTCAGAACTCCTTCCATTATGAAGATCCACCTCCATCCGCCCAGCCCGTGAAGGCCGCCCATCTGACTGAAGCCGAACGCAAGGATACCAGAAAGCGCGCTGGCCACGCAGCCGATGAGGTAGAAAATCGAGTAGCGCTTTTGCACCTCGTAGCGTGAGTACCATGTCGATAGCAGGTACACTGTCCCTGGGAAGAAGCCAGCTTCCAGAATACCTAGTAGAGCTCTGAGGCCCGTGAGCGTCTGCCAATTCTTGCTCAAGCCGAAGCCCTAATCAATGATAACGTATTAGTTTGGCCACGGAGGTTTAGGCTATTGAAATAAGCTATCGATACTTACGATCAAGCAGATACCCCATGTAATCACTATGCTACCAATGAAGAGCCGTGGCCCGACTTTGCGTATAATCGCAGTCATTGGCGGCTGACAGACAATGTAGGTGATGAAGAAGACCAGGGCAACAAGGGACTATATAATGATGTTAGAAACGAAAGATTCAATGAATCCGCGATAGAGGAGACGAACATATCGAAATCCTATATCCAATTTCAGTTCCTTGGTCAAACCAGCAACAGCAGCGACCGATAAGTTGGTTCGGTCCATCAAACTTATGCAATACCCTAGACCACACATGGAGACGAGGCGCCGGTCAACACGATGGATAATTTTCCTCTGTTCCGCGTAGGTGTATTCATCATCGATGTCGACATCGGAAGAATCCTGGGAGGCATTGTTGACATGGTCGACGGACACACCGTCAGACACTTTCTCCGGATCAGTGCCCATCTTGCTAGCTGAATTGGGGCGGGATGGGTTATGTATTTTGCAGTGGGATGGAAAAGGATATAATAATGAGTGGACTAACCACCCGAGAACATGCTCTGCGCTTTTGTATCTGGAAGCGGAAGTCCCCCGATTTTATAAGTTACATGTTCGCCCCGCACGAAGGTATCTCCATTGCCGGAAGAATAGTCATTTCTAAGACAACCTCGAAAACGTGGGGAATTGGCGTCTCTAAAACATAACCGGCTCCCTGCCAGCCGAACGATGGTAAGGAACGAAACCTCCAGAAACAAGCTTGACAATACGGGGTTGGCGATTGCAAGCTCCAATCGACAAGGATGTAGCATGAACTCTCCGTTCTGATAGGGTGTGAAGGGGTCGGGACAACGCTGGCCATAGCTGCCTATTATTTGCTGATATGGTTAAGCAGAGGCGAAAGTCTTCACTAACTGCCCCTTTTTGCGTTGCACAACTGCAGGTCCGCAGGGATTAAACGCAGCTAGTTCACATATGGTTGGAAGCAAAATAATGCCGAAGGGAAAGCGTCAAATACACAGATCTGCCGTCAAATTGCCACAGAATCTTCAAATTCCGGGGGAAAAGGGCCAGGCTGAGAGAAGATGTTGTAGTCGCCCGTAGGCACGGGGCAGACTGGGGTTAGAATGTGCGAGTCCGAGATGCAGCATGCAACAGTGTCAATCGTCCCCGCGCTACCATGTTTCGAGAATATGCTCCGAAGAGTTCATTCAAGTTGACTGGAGTTACTTTACTGTATCTATTTTTTAGCATGTTAGCACATATCATTTGATAACGGGAATTTGCCGTCTTGTCAACCAGCAGCTGTCAGGTCCCTTACTGTCTTTGGCTCAACTGTTCTATATTCCTCGAGTAAATAGCATATGTAGACAACGAAATCAAAAACCCCCTTTTCTGCCGTTGCACTCGAGCCTTCGAGCTCAGATTCAAGATACGGATCATCTTGGTTTCTTCATTTACGGGGCCAGACCCGCAACCGGTGTCACGCTAACCCCGCAAAAGGGCGAGTCCGGCTATCTCTCAAAATGCGGAGAAGGCATAGTACTTCAGTCAATTGTACGCTGTGTACGGGGTTATGTCCGGCTCTGGCAAAACTTCATCCTGTGGAAAGCATCCACTAAATGCTTGGAAGCTGGTACTCCGAGCGAGTGATGGAGCATTCGTGGTAGTGATTGACGTAATAGCAGAATTTCTTTTATCCGCAGGCTGACCCCAAGCTACTACGCAGCGTAGTTGTGCAGCAAAGAAGCCGAGGCACTTTTGGCAAAGCCTGGAAGAGCTATATCAGCCAGCAAGCAGCCAGTTGTCTCCAGTCTGTTTGTCATAGTCCTTGGGTTCAAGTGCTCTGATGGAGAAAAAGCCAAAACCGGCATAGAATCAAAGCACCTCGCACAATAGATTTATAAGGGAGAGGTTGTTCCGGATTCTGGCTGCGCTAATGTCGGGAGAACCACCGTAAGACTTTTTCAAAGGTCGCACTCTCTATCTAACCATTTCTACAACGATTTGTGTGGTTTGTCCAAAGTACTAATAAAGGATCGATCAGATTCCTTGCATTGCTAAAAAATAGAAATATAGATACCGATTCCCCGTGAACAACGCAACAAAGTTCTGTTTCGTCGAGACCAGACCTTAACGCATGTACATGTACGAACCTGCACCTATCTATCCATAATAGCGGGCGTGCATACCAATCGTTGGCTGCAGAGCGTAGACGAGCGTGGCATATTTCCGCATTGAAGTACAGTCATCTTCTATTTGCAAACTTATCTGTGTAATTATGCCGCCTTCGAAGGCAGTCAGGTACGCCCAGTAGGCGGTGTGAATGCGTCAGTCGAGCAGATATTGACAGTTGTCCGGGCTTGCCTTGCGCGGGTTGCCGTGAGCAAACGGCAGACACTTGTCTCGGTGACACCCGAGTGATGATTTGCTGTGTATAGAGCGAGGGGTCAAGCCAAAGGATCACACCCCTTGCATATATGTATTCAAAACGCCTATAGCGAGTTCAAGACTGATGCGGCGGATAGTAGCACGACTGAGAACTCGAGAAGTCCACAAATGTCTCGTTTCTCCTTGGGCCCAGGTAGGTCCGTACACATTATTCCTTTCTATTCGATAGGTCAGTAGATAAAGCTATATAGAAATACTAAGCATCAGGCTCGGGAATTATCCGACATCGGGGGAGATGAGCTGTTCCGTGGCACCTGTAACGGTTGAAGTAACGGGGCGATATGGTACTACCCACGTCTAGGTGGTCGGGCATATTTGAATGTGTCCCAAATAAGAGCATCTCTTCATGATTGAAATGATAATTAAACGATAGATGTCTATGTTTGTTGATATTTGCCTGTCGTCGTCGTCGTCGTCGTCGTCGCGATATCTGCTTGCGTGCTTGCTGAGTCAGTGACCGCCTTCTGTATACGGCTAACGTACTTTAAGTCGGCCGGCAGAAAACCTTGGGAGCCTGCCGCTATCCTCAGTTCGGCATAGCGTGGTACTACGGACGTATGCCGTACGGTGCCAGCCAATCAGCAGCCTGGTAACAGCCACCGCCCGTGTCACGGCAGAATCACATCGTACCAGCATTCGCCTCATCGATACCTAGGTACCTACCTTATACAGACATCCAGTATCAATATCAATCCTTCTCCTCCTCCAACATCTCCAACCCGCCACTCTCTCTCTCTCCCTCTCCCCCTTCCTCTCCCTTCTCTCCCTCACCTCCTGTTTGCCCTCATTGACGCTCTCTTTTGAGTTTCCTGTATTCCTTCTCTTATTCTACTCCCCATGTTATAGATTCTATAGACGCCTGTGTTTGTGCCCCCCTGTTCCCTGTTTATGTCTCCAAGGTCCCTACTCCCCAACACGGTCCTCACCACTCCTCTGCTGGCTTCCGTCCGTTCTCTATCATCACGCGCAGCCCCCGCTACGATTGCCTCGCCTCGTCGCATTTCTAATCTCCCCGCCTTGGCCTCTGTCAGGCGCCACCTCTCCACATCGCCACCTCGTCTGTCGTCGGTACAGCCTGCGTCTGCTTCTTCCGCTTCTTTTTCCCCCTCGTTTCCACGGCACCTCCAACGCCAGCAACACAAACTGAACAAGATGGCAAATGTCGAACGTCTCGCTGAGCTTCTTGAGAAGCCGTCTGTCGACGATCGCTCATACCGTGTTATTCGTCTTCCCAATAAGCTAGAGGCCCTGCTGGTCCACGATCCTGATACTGATAAGGCTAGCGCCTCAGTCAACGTCAATGTTGGCAACTTCTCTGACGATGATGATCTGCCGGGAATTGCTCATGCCGTAGAACATGCTCTTTTTATGGGCACTGAAAAGGTAAGCTAGCTGCCTCTTGCTGGTAATGATACCTGTGACTAAACTGACGATTTCGTTGCAATTTACAGTACCCCAAAGAGAACGCCTATAACCAGTATCTTGCAGCGCATTCCGGTTATTCAAACGCATATACTGCTGCTACGGAGACAAATTACTTTTTCGAAGTAGCTGCTACTGCAACCTCTCCCTCCAAAACTCCAGACACAACTGCCCCCGCCACTCCTGCCATCCCAAACGGCGAGCCATTGACAAACGGCCTTTCGAAGCTTACTGTTCCCAGCACTGTCAATAGTGCCGCATCCTCATCCAACGACCTAGTTCCCCCTCTCTACGGCGCTCTTGATCGATTTGCCCAGTTCTTCATTGCTCCACTGTTTCTAGAGTCTACCTTGGACCGCGAGCTCAGGGCTGTTGACTCGGAAAACAAGAAGAACCTTCAGAGTGACGCCTGGAGACTTCTACAGCTCAATAAATCCCTTTCAAACCCCAAGCACCCTTACCATCATTTCTCAACAGGAAATTTGCAAACTCTGAGAGATGGTCCTCAGTCACGTGGCATCAATGTTCGGGATGAGTTCATTCGGTTTTATGAGACAAACTACTCGGCAAATCGTATGAAGCTGGTCGTTCTCGGACGAGAATCTTTGGATGAGCTGGAGGGCTGGGTTGCAGAGTTGTTCGCCGATGTTAAGAATAAGGATTTGCCGCAGAACAGATGGGACGACGTTCAGCCATTTACAGAAGAAAATTTGAAGAAGATCTGTTATGCCAGACCAGTCATGGACAGCAGATCTTTGGATATTTTCTTCCCTTACCCGGATGAGGAAAAGTTGTATGAATCTAAGCCATCCAGATATATCAGCCATTTGATCGGCCACGAAGGACCGGGAAGCATTCTTGCCTATATCAAGGCAAAGGGATGGGCTTATGGCCTCTCTGCTGGCGCCATGTCGATTTGCCCGGGATCTGAGTTCTTCACGATATCTATTCGCCTGACAGAAGATGGCCTCAACCATTATCACGAAATCATCAAGACCGTTTTCCAATATATTTCCTTGATCAAATCACGAGAGCCTGAGGAATGGATATTCGAGGAAATGAAGAACCTTGCCGAAGTCGACTTCAAATTCAAACAGAAATCCCCCGCAAGCCGTTTCACAAGCACGCTCAGCAGCGTTATGCAGAAACCCTATCCTCGAGAATGGCTACTCAGCGGTCCAAGTCTGATGCGCAAGTTCGATCAGCAAGCCATCCGTCGCGGCCTGGACTGCTTCAGAGCTGATAATTTCAACATCGAGCTGGTTTCGCAGACTTACCCCGGAAATTGGGACTCGAAGGAGAAATGGTACGGAACTGAGTACAAGGTCGAGAAGATTTCAAGCGATATGCTGTCCGAAATTGGGCGGATCCTGGAAGCTCCGTCTTACAGCCCGCTGCCGGAGCTTCACATGCCTCATAGGAACGAATTTGTCCCAACCCGGCTAGATGTTGAGAAGAAAGACGTTGCTGAACCAGCCAAAAAGCCGACCCTTATCCGAAACGACGACCGTGTCAGGGCATGGTGGAAGAAAGATGATACGTTCTACGTCCCAAAAGCGTCGGTTGAGATTACTCTTCGGAACCCGTTGGTTTACGCTACCCCAGGAAACAATGTCCTTACCAAAATCGCTTGCGGTTTAATCAGGGATGATCTTCAGGAATACTCCTACGATGCCGAGCTAGGTGGTTTAGACTACAGCTTGTCTGCAAGTATTTTCGGCCTTGAGGTGTCTGTTTCCGGGTATAACGACAAGATGGCTGTACTTTTGGAAAAGGTTCTGCATAGCATGAGGGACTTCAAGGTCAAGCCCGACCGCTTCAAGATCGTTAAGGAGCGGATGACTAAGGGGTTCTCCAATGCGGAGTACCAACAGCCATACTACCAAGTTGGGAACGTCACAAGATACCTCACGGCGGAGAAGGCTTGGATCAACGAGCAGCTTGCTGCCGAGCTGGAACATATTGAACCTGAAGATGTCGCCGCTTTCTTCCCTCAACTCCTTCGTCAATTACACATTGAACTTCTGGGTCATGGTAACCTTTACAAGGAAGACGTACTGAAGATGGCAGACTTGGTTGAGTCGACTTTCAAGGCGCGCCCATTGCCACAGTCCCAGTGGCACACGCGACGGAACATCATCTTACCCCCGGGCACCAATCTGGTCTATGAAAAGACACTCAAGGATCCAGCCAATGTGAATCACTGCATCGAATACTACTTATTCGTGGGTGATCTCATGGATACGCAGCTCCGCGCAAAATCGCTCTTGTTCGGCCAGCTTACGAATGAGCCTGCGTTCGACCAGCTTCGGACACAAGAGCAACTTGGCTACGTTGTGTGGAGCGGTGTTCGGTATGGGGCTACTACTCTTGGTTATCGTGTCATTATCCAAAGCGACCGAAGCAACGAGTATCTCGAGTCCCGCATCGATGCGTTCTTGACGCGGTTTGCAGAGACATTGGATACCATGACCGAGGAGGAGTTTGAGGGTCACAAACGTAGCTTAATCAACAAGCGGTTGGAGAAGTTGAAGAATTTGAACTCTGAAACTGGTCGATTCTGGTCGCATATTGGATCTGAGTACTTTGACTTTGTCCAGCACGAGATCGATGCCGAGGCCGTGGGGGCGTTGAGCAAGGCGGAAATGGTCGAGTATTACCGCCAGTATATCGACCCTAAGTCGCCAAACCGGGCTAAGCTTTCTGTGCATATGAAGGCACAATCCGATGCACACAAGGGTGCTGCTGGTGCAGATGTTTCCGCAGAAGAGCGAAAGACGGAGCTTGTGGGACAGCTCGCGAGCATGCTTACCTCGTCCAAGATTGAGTTTGACAGCGACAAGTTCAAGTCATCGTTTGCCGATATGAAGATCACTGGTGACAGCAAGGACGCTATCCTGTCCAAGGTCAAGAACTTTCTGGAAACCGAAGCGAAGTTGGACAGCGGGAAGATTTCCAGCGCTGTTGACCCGATGAGCAACGTGTTGGATCAGCTGCTGCAAGGTTTCGGCATCACAGCGTCTGCTACTAATGGTACGGTTGCTGAGACCGAGAAGGCCAATGGAGCTGTCAATGGTAACAAGACCAACGGTACCGTCGCAATGCAACTTCCTCAGCCGACCTATATCACCAACGTCCCGGAGTATAAGGCGCGGATGGCTGTCAGCGCTGCGCCGGCGCCGATTGTTGATCTGAGCGAGTTTGAGGAGGTCGATTTCAAGTTGTAAACTTGTTGAGTTTTTTTGCACCAAAAAATTTCAATCATTTGGATAGGTCGATGGGAATTGTGTTTCGCATGTACTCTTATGTTTTTAGGGGTTGGCTAGTTGGGTTCTTTTTCGGAGCTTTGGGCGATTTTCGCGAGATTTAATGCTTCAATTTTTTATCCTTTATGCGATGATTGATATAGATTCTATTTCGTTCGTATGTGTTTTAGTATTTTGCGTGCATTATTGGAAGATAGATACACCGTTTTATCTAAATAAATGCAATTGTTTTTATCCTTGAATATTTTGGTGGGTTTTCATGTTATAATCCTATATGATAATAGTTATCAGAATTATAGTAATTTAGGAGGTCACTGTAACGTAATCTATCACCTACTGAATAATATCACCTACCGGATAGCTTCTCCACAACGCGACGCGTCTTTTATTTCAATCATCAAAATGTCAAACAAAAACCATAATCAAAACTGTTTTCAAGAAGGAAGAGTTCTTTTAGCTATTAAAGCATTCAAAGAAGACCAATTTTCAAGTTTATTTGCTGCTGCACGTTTGTATGATATTCCTTACTCAAGTCTTTACTACTGACTTCATGGACGCACAACACAACAAGACTCTCAGTCTAGAAATCAAAAATTGACATCTACAGAGGAGTCAGCCTTAGCTAAGTGAATATTATTCATGAATGAACAAGGCCAGCCTCCCCAAGTTGCAACTGTATGAGATATGGCCAATATACTTCTTGCTGCATGAGGCCAATCCACCAACCCACCCACAGTGGGAGAATGCTGGGTTAATCGATTTGTTAGCTGCCATGAAGAGCTAAAATCAAAGTTCTCTCACAAGTATGATCACCAATGAGCTCTATGTGAGGATCCTGAGGTTATATGAGGATGGTTCCAGCTTGTACAAAACACAGTTCAGAAGTATGTGATGGGACGGCATAACGTTGCTCCTGATATAGGGGGTCGTTGCTGCAGGATTCCGCCCGGGCAGATGGGGTTATATTATTCCGTTGCAAAGTCCCTGCGTTTGTATATAGGCTTCTTCCCCCAGCCTTTTCTCTTTTTCCTTCTTTCTTTTCTTCCTCAGCTTTAGATTCTTGTACATTAGATCTTAATAG
>PDNB01000122.1:28837-93184 GCA_002573585.1 Helicocarpus griseus UAMH5409 | reverse complement strand
CTTTTTAAATTATTTTTCTGCTTGTGATGATTAACATGATTCCTTTTATACGGGCGTTTTGGGGATGGGAGGTTCGGGTTTTTTCTTTGTTTTTTGTTTTTTTTTTTTTTTTTTTTTTTTTGGGGGGGGGTTTTTTTGGTTTTTGCACATACGTTGTTTTGGTTCTTACATTATCCCCTATCCTTCTTAGTCTATTTTAAAGATATTTTCGGCTTGTTATCTCTTAGCATTCAGAGGAATACCCTCTCACCGAGTAATGCGGTTAGGGCTTGCTCCGGGGAAGCTTTGGTTGGTGTACATATTGAGGTATGTATATATTTACCTACATTACATTCACTTGTCAACAGGACATGTGAATTCAACCCCAGACTCTATCTTTCCCGCATTCGCCCCTATTCTATTTCTTGTTCAGGGACAACTATTAAACTGTGGCCTTTTCTACACATCAAGGAAAGAAATACAGATATCTGCATGATCCTACTCTTCTGTCTCCACATATGTTAATCAATTAGCCCTGTCATCTCTCGAAATATTTAGGACACGAATAGTAAAGAATAACCTCAGACATTTGGAAGGATCAAGGACTCGTATAGGATTGGGAACAGGTGGGCAGCTAAATATGAAGAGCGTCCTCTGAATAAGATCTCACGGTTGAGTAAATCAAGCAATGAACTTATTATGCAAAATTATATATCTACAAGACGTGACACATGGCATAATTCTAGAGACGCGCAATCAATCATGCAAGAATCAACCCATCATTGAATCTACAAGCACTCTTCTGCTAGAAGCTCAATATATCAATCAATTGATCAACATATAACAATAAAACAGTCTCACATATAAATATAAACTACCAAGATACCTAATCAGACTAGCTAGCACATATAACAAAAACCTCAACCTTATAACACAAAACCAACTACCACAACCCCCTGACAGCAACAACAACCTCCCTCCCTCACTAACATCACCAACCAGACACATCCCCTCAATAATCCCAATCACAATCTAATCCAAAACCCTACCCCCCACAGCCGCCGCACTCCGATCCTTAGTCTCCACCTTCTTCAACCCTTTCCCAGCCTGAATGCTAGCCAACAACGCCCCGCGATCTCCACCACCACCACCACCGACAGCAACAGGCGGTGCCTTTGGTGGAGCCGCAGCAGCAGGCGGTGGAGGCGGAGGAGGACCACCGGGTGCAGCGGCGGGTGGTGGAGGCGGAGGCGGGGGCGGTGCGGCACCGGCTGGAGCTGGAGGGGGCGGTGGGGGTGGTGCAGAGGGCGCTTCTGTGAAAGGCGCTGGGGGAGGAGGTGGCGGGGGCATCGAGGGTGCGTCTTGGAAGTCGTTGGGGGACTCTTCACTATCCTCTTCCGCTTCGGATTCTGCGGCGGGTGGTGCTGGCGCCCTTGCTGGAGGTGGTGGCGGCGGTGCGGCCGCGACGGGGCTTGGGCTAGTAGCTTGTACGGGAGTCGCGGGTTTTGATTCTGGCTTCTCGTCCATGGCGCTTAGTGGGCGGGGAGGGCCCATGGTGCCGAAGAGAATGCTGGCAAGGTGCTTGGCGCTGCCGCCGGCGGGTCTATCGTCGTCGTCATCGGACGAGTTCTCAGACTCGGCAACGGACCATTCGTCATCTTCTGGGCGGGCGCGGGACTTGCGCTCCAGCGGGCCGGGGGCTGGCGGCGCAGTAAAGGCGGATTTCTGACTCTCCTGCTGCTGCGCCAGGCGGTGGAAGGGGTTGGTTGATTGGACTTCTGCTTTGGGAGGGGCGGGGGCGGCACCAGCCGCAGCGAGAGGGTCGGCAGCCACTTCTGGTGGCGTCTGGAAGCTTGGCTGGGCATCGGCAGCAGATTGACTGAGCTTTCGGAAGTATGGATTTCTCGATTCAGTGTCAGCTGCAGCACGCTGTTTGACGGATTCTGGGCTTGACCATGTTGATTCTGGGGCTGATGGCACTTCTGGCTCAGGCTCAAAGATAGCTGGCGGGGTTGCCGGCCGTGGGGCGGGTGGAGGTGGTGGTTGGGAAGTTGTAGGCGGCGGCAGGACGGCGCTCTGGGTAGGCGTGCTATGTTGTGGAGTAGTGATGTCGACGGGGCCTTCTTCGTCTGAGGATTCTTCCTCATCAAGACCTTCAAGTTGTCGCTGGAGCTCTCTCTCGCGTGCTTGCGCCGCCTCAATCTCAGCGCGCTGCGCAGCAAGCCGTGCCTCCTTCTCCTTGGCCTCCTTCTCAGCAAGCTGCTTCCGCCGCTTTTCTTCTTGCTTCTTGATCTTGCCCTGCTTAACCTGCTCTTCCAATGCCTTCAGACGAGCCTGCGCGGCTTCGCGCTCCTTGGCCAATTCAGCTTCTTGTTCCCTAGCCTCAGCCCTATAACACAGTTAGGATCAATCCAACAGAGATGTCAAAATATGGGGTGACTCACTCTAACCGACGACTCTCAGCCTCCTGCGCCTGCTGCTCATCTCGAATAGCCTGCTCCTTGCCCTCCTGCTCAGCCCTGGCCGTAGCTGCCTTCTCCGCATCCTCAGCCTTCTTAGCTTCCGCATGGCCAGTACTATCAGTCCGGCCCTTGCGAGATGGAGGCGGAGGCGGTTTCTTGTTGATAGTCTTCGCAGGCGGGCCATTCTGCTCTTCGGCAATCCGACGCTGTCGTTCCTGCTCTCGCTTGGCATCTTCTTCCTCTGCCCGTCTACGCCTTTCCTCCCTTTCACGCTTCTCACGTTCCTGGCGCTCAGCAAGGCTTTGGCCTCCATCCGCACTTGGCTTGAGACCGGCAGCAGCCATACGCTCAGCAATACGTTTCTGCGCCCGCTCCTTGGCTGACGCAACGCGTTCTTGGTGGGTAAGGCCGGCCAAGGAAGATGATGACCCAGTGGATGCAGGGGGGGATGGGCGCACTGGGGGAGCTTCACCGTTGGGTGACGCAGCATCATACCGGTTATAAGATTGGGATCTCCTATAAACCGTTAGTACTTCAAATCCATACCCTGAACCAAAAAGTAAGGTTGATACTTACTCCTCCTTCCGCACCTTGGCCGTCCTACTTCCCCGCTGAAGATCATAAATGAAATCACGGATGGTATCCTCGACGCCAAGCGCCTCTTCCCATCGTCGCCTCTCGTGCTCGCGGGAAGAGTTCTCATCAACATCCTTGAGGCTGTCCTCAAGGCTACGAGTAAACTCCCTAACACTTTCCTCCACATCTCTTGTCATAGCATCATTTCGCTCACGCTCAGCTTTAACGCTGACACTCTCTTCCTCGAGCCGTCGAGCCGCGGCCCCGTCATCATCAGCAGTAGCTGGTGGAGGCCTTCCAGCCAGCTCAGCAGCACGGGCCTGCATTCTAGCACGAGCGCGGGCCTTGATACGGTCAGACTCCGTAACAGCACCACCAGGACCAGTCCCAACAATTGCAGCGGCACCGCCCGGATGAGACTTGGCATCCTTGAGGCGGAACAACTCAAGCTTAGCATCGGCAATGCTGCGTTCGACCTTTCGGACGTTGGAAGCCAATTCAGGTAGTTGATCCTGATACGACTGGAGCTGCCTGCGGAGGGCACGACGTTCAGCTCCAGAGTCAGCATTGCGGAAAGCAGCCTTGGGATCGGTATCGATATCATCCTGAACACGGCGGATTCTCTCCATGAGTGACTCGGCTTCCCTGCGGTCTCTGCGGTTAAGCGCCTCATCTTCCTCGGCACGGTTCTGGTCCTGGAAGTCGGTTGCCTCCAGCATGATTTTCGTTTCGCGAATCTTCTTCTTCAGCTGGTCAACCGAAGCATCTTCGTCGGATCGCTCAGAGGCTGGAGAAGGAGTAGGTGATGGAGAAGTCCCGCCAACGCGGCGACGGGCGCTTGACCTGTACCCAATGGCATCATCGTTGTTCTTGAACACAGTGGCATCCTTCCTACCAACCCCAGGAGACGTAGATCCACCCTTGAAGGAATGATTCTTCAAGTAACTAACACCGGTCCTCTGGGGTTGCAAGAATGCGCCTGACGACTTGCGCGATTCTGCATCCTGAGTCAAAAGGGATTTAACAGTACCAATCGAGTCATTGAAGTTCCTTGTCGATGGCGGGACAAGTTCCGGGGGAAGTCTATTTGGCACAGGGTATCCGTTGAGCTTGCGGTATATCAAGTGCATAGCGACCGCAAACTCGTCCATGTTCAACCTTCCGCGGTTATTTGGGTCAGAAAGCGTCCAGATGCGCTCAAGGTCTTCCCGATTCAATCCACTCTGGCCCATGATTTCGATTGCCACATCACCTCCGATAAACCCCTTGTTCAAGCCATCCCAAGCTTTAAACAGCTGGTCATAAATCTTCTTCTCATCTTTTGTCACGGCCCAAGGGATGGTCGCGTTTCCTGAAAGACCCTGGGTAGTGAATCCACCTTCCCGGCCAGGCTGAGGCATCAATCGCTGTTGCAGCGCTTCAATGTTGGGTAATCCGGTTGCAGGGGTATTGACAAAACCCCATTGGCCAGGGACTCCAGTCGGCTGAGCATTCAAAGGAGCAAGCCCGGTCTGGGACGGCGAGAGATTAGAACTAAATCCAGTAGGCATAGGAGGCATAGGAGGTCGTGGCCCGCTATAACCAGTTGGCTGAGGGTTATTCATCATTCCAGTCTGCTGCGGGCGCAGACCGGTATTCTGACCAGGAAAACCAGTCTGTTGAGGCTGCATGATGGTAGGGGCCTGAAGCCCAGTCGCCTGGTTATAGAATCCCGTTGGCTGCGACGTCAGCTGCGAAAGAAGCTGGGTATTGGAGGGCTGTTGCGGTTGGGGCTGCTGCGGTGCAGGTGGCGCAGAGGTGTTTTGCATCAAGGGGGCATCGAAGTTCGGGACGTTCGTTCGCGGAGGCGGCGCTGGTCTGTCATCGGGGACCGCGAAGGATATGATATCGACCATACTGGAGACTTCATTTGCAATGCGCTCGGGGAGAGAAGGGGGAAGCTCTCTGCCTGTTAATTTCAAATTGCAGAGGTACATTGCTAAAGCGAATTCTGGGAATAATAGGCGGCCTGATTTGGTAGTATCCGAGAGGACCCTTGACACACATAGTCAGCAAATTTCATCCCTTTTTCTACAGTCGTAGTATAATGACGAACCAAATCCGTGAAAGGTCACTGCCAGGCAGCTTAGAGCGCATAAGTAAATCCTTCGCCGTTTCTCCTGTAAAGTCCCGTCAGCATCGTGATCCAGTAAACCAATCAACCCCTATTTGCTATAACCCACCATCCAGCGACTGATTATTCCCCACAGCAGATTTAAACAGCTGCTCAAACTTCGCCTGGTCTTGCGCGGTGATGAACGAAAGCCGCTGATTCGGAATCTTGGCTGAACTGCCATGTTGCGCGGGCGGCGTCGGCGCTGCTGACTGCTGTTGAAACGACTGAGCGATTTGCGACGAGGTCTGGCCCGTCTGCATTGGCGGCATGGACGAGGGCACCGACAGCTGATGTTGTTGCTGTTGCTGTAGCGGCTGCTGTGGTTGCTGCTGGGTGGGAAGAGGAGGTTGCTGCTGGTTCTGAGGAGGAAAGCCGGTGAACTGAGGCTGGGGGGGTTGTAGGCCGCCAGCGGCGCCGGGGAATCCGGTGGACTGTGGTTGTTGCATGGGCATCATCTGTTGCTGCATCTGATTGCCCGCAAAGCCGGTGGGCTGGGGCATAAAGGGACCCGGTTGGAGATTCTGCTGCTGGGGTTGGGAGAAGCCCGAGAACTGCTGTTGAGGCTGCTGGGGGGCCTGCGAGCCAAAGGGGGACTGGCCGGGGCGGCTGCTGTTGCCGCCGTAGAAGGAATTGGAATACATGGTTTAATTTACTGATAAGGAACGCTCGATGTGGTGGGAATGGAATGGGGTAAAGGAAAGAAACAAAAGAAAAGAGAATCGATGTAATGAGAGAAGCAGTTAAAGGTAAGGCAAGCTAAGGTATGGTAAGATCTAAGGGAGGCCAAAGCAAGCCTCAGCTCAGGGGAAAGGGAGGAGGTTGAATGGAGAGGGAGATGGAGATGGAGATGGAGATGGGAAGACGTTGGCGATGCTCAGGGAGTCGGAGAGACGCGAGTAACCGCGCTAGGCCACATCGGGAATGGCGGAGACGGGGAGACATGCTTACGTCATGCGCATATCAGAATTCATATCAACGATCTACTGACAGTGAGTGTCCATAGTGACTTGGTCAGAAATATCCTCCGAAGAATATAATTGCATCTGTCTGAATGACCAGTATAATGACCTGGATAGGTCTGCCAAAGATAACAGCACAACTCATCCATAGCCGCGGACACAGTAAAACAAAATAAGATATCGCAAAAATATTCCCAATGCATTCCTTCAACGCCATCACGCCGCCCAAACCCGAGTGTCCGGTCTGAGGTGAAACCGAAAAAGGGAGAAACAGAAACCAAGGACCACCAAGATACCCCCAAAGCGCCCTTCTGCCACATGCATTCGAAACCTCTATGGAAATACTCGACATTGAATCAGGCAACCAGCCAGTCAAACCAAACTAACCAAACTATACACCGTTCTGTACATTCTGCTGCGCACCAGCCCCAACCATCTTGCGCAGTTCGTACTCCTTGGTAAACTCACGGCTAAGCGAGCCCAGGTCCTTCACAAGCTCGTGGCAGGCGGTGATGACGGCTTCTTTTGGGGTGATTTGGCCGTCTGTTTGCACGCGCAGGATGAATTTGGGAACGAGGGGGTGGGGGACCTAGAGAAAGATGAGTATTTACAGGAGTACTCAATAGGATAATGTGACAAGGGAGAATTGGGCATACCTTGTAGCCAGAGAATAGCACATGCGAGCTGCTGAGGAGACGGGAACGGATCATATTTCCCAGTGTGTGATCTTCTTTGTTGAAAGTGAAGATGGCGGTGGATGGGATACCTTGCATAGTTTAATATCATCAATGAATTTCACCGAAATAAATTGTTTATATACTTACGAGTATCAACCTCAACCTCAACCTTCTTCTCACCCGGGAGAAGGACAAAGGACTCGAATCTAATCGATATCGATGTCAGCAAAATGGCGTCATCATTGACCCAACACATAGCAACCACGCAAACAACGTAAGGCGGTAACAAAAGAAGACATCAAAGAACAACATCACAAGAACAAGAGCCAACAACACTAGAGACACGCATCACGCATAAAAGGCAGAATCAGAAACAGACCAAGCGCTAACCTCGCAACCATGTCCAGATGCGGACGCACTTTGGTCCTGCAGGGGTTATAGCGGTAGCTGGCCGCAGAATTGTCGAAGAAGGTGACTGAGCGCTCACGCTCTGGATCACGCTCCTTTGGTGGGTGCTGGGTGAGATCCATGATGGCGTGGATAAGGGTGTTTGCCAAATGGGGTGTGTTTGAAGGATAGATGCCAGATGCCAGGGGATGGCTTGGGTAGAGGGTGTAGTGTATGGCTGATAAAGGGCAGGTCTGAGGAAGAAGGAGGGATCATAGATGGATGTAAGGGAAAGAAGATGAAGAAAGATACATAGAGCGAAAACAAGAAGGCGTGCTCACTCAGCAGGCTGGTAACCACAGCCGTTGCCCAGCAGGGAGACATCCATCCATCCATCCACGCCATATCTTCCACATAGGGCATAGTAGCCCTAATACGAAACGAAGGAATAAAAGATAAAAAAAGAAGGAAAAATATGTAGAAAATATCTTACCTCTCAGGGGCGTTCATTTTGAATCACAGCAGCCGCAGGCCGGGGGCAGTAAAGGACAGCGGCCAGAAATACTACTCGGATAACACTGCTGCACGAGAAATAGTCTCACCGCAAGAGTGCCCCTGTAGACTACCCTCTGCGCGTGTCCCTCTTAGGAGTTTGTGAACGCGGTGAATATACAGATATGAAGCTCCGCGGCTTCAGAAACGAGATGACAGCTTCTGGATGTGGCGGAAACTGCTGAACAGAAAAAGGGAAATCCAACAGAGGAAAAACGAACAGAGCGCGTATCCAAAACGTGCTATACTAAGAACTAAGAGATGTAGTATCTGGAATAAACAAACACGGGGTATCTAGTGGCATAAGAATATATTCCTTGGAGATGGATGAAGCGTTTATTCTCAATCTGCGCCGTTTCTTTTTTTGATACGCAGCCCGCGCCAAGCCTGGATGTGCCAAACCGGCAAAATTGTAGATCACGTGGACGGACTTACTAATCACTCTGTTCTTGGCATTTTCAATCGCCAAGCCCCGGGATCATTACGTCATCGGCCCCGGACTGAACATCGCAGTACCTTAGGTATTATTATATCGTTCACCAATACGTCAATTGCACAGACGACAGACAGAAGATCCTAGATTAAGTCTCTACGGACCTTGCCAATTGGATAATATAGTGAAGTCGTCCTGCAATTGAGTTTGCCAATGACGGATTCCCGACCAGACAAAACAACATGCGATACGAACTCCCGCACGAGTACGATATACTGTGAAACCACAAGCCGCCAGACAGGGGAATGTGATGCCGAGGAGCCATTCGATGGAATTAATTGAATAAGTTCTGACCTCTTCCCATATGCTTTTGTGCTCCCTTACGGCTGAGAGGTGAAGGTGAGTCAGAGCGAGAGAGCGTGTTGTAATCATCGTGCGCCCCACCCCGCGCACATGCTGCCGTCCAGCCGGCGCGGGACATCCAGATATAAATAATTATAAAGAGAGCAACTCCCCCTTAGTATACACACCTAGGTATCCAATCTCACATTTCCCATCCATAACCACAGCCATTCAGACAGGCCGCCAATTTCCCTCTCGCACCCTACCCTACCCTGCCCTACCAACACACGTGAATCCAGAAAGAAGAAACAAACCACACTTACCCAACATGCCCCCCCTCCACACCCTCCACCCAACCCTCTCCCCCACCCAACCCCCCATAATCAACGCCCCCATGCTCGCCATCGCAACCCCCCAACTCGCCCTCTCCGTCACCCGCGCCGGCGGCCTCGGCTTCATCGCCGGCGGCTTTGATATCTCAAACCTCGAACAAACCCTCGCCGAAGCTGCCACCCTCGTCAAGAACTCCAACCCCTCCACCCCCATCCCAGGATATAGTTCCGACAACGACGACCCCCTCCCCCTGGGCATCGGCTTCCTAAACTGGGGCGCCAACCTCCACCAAATCCTCCCCTTACTGCGCAAACACACGCCCACGGCAGTCTGGCTCTTCGCACCCCCCGACCCTTCGCCGACGGAGAACCTCGCAACCTGGGCACGAGAGGTGCGCGCTGCAACCAACAACCGTACGCGCATTTGGATCCAGATCGGCTGCGTCGCTGAGGCGCTCGAGGTCGCTGAGCGCGTCAGGCCGGACGTGCTGGTTGTGCAGGGGAGCGATGCGGGCGGGCACGGGCTGGCAAGGGGCGCTAGTGTGATCTCGCTCGTGCCGGAGGTGAAGGATGCGCTGGCCCGTAAGGGACTTGGCGGGCAGATTGCGCTGGTGGCGGCGGGGGGAATTGTGGATGGGCGCGGGGTTGCGGCGGCGTTGTGTCTGGGGGCGGAGGGGGTGGTGATGGGCACGCGGTTTTTGGCGTGTAGCGATGCGAAGATTTCCAAGGGTTATCGGGATGAGGTGTTAAGGGTGGACGATGGTGGGGTGAGTACGGTGCGGACGACGGTTTATGATGTTGTTAGGGGGTATAATGAGTGGCCTGGCAGGTATGATGGGAGGGGGGTGATTAATGAGTCGTACCGGGATATGCAGAGGGGGGTTGGGGAGGAGGAGAATCGGAGGCTGTATAAGGAGGAGATGAGGAAGGGGGATGCTGGGTGGGGGCCGCAGGGGAGGATGACGACGTATGCGGGGACGGGGATTGGGTTGGTTAGGGAGGTGAAGAGTGCGGGGGAGATTGTGAGGGGGGTTGTGGAGGAGGCAAGGGGGGTTTTGGAGGGGGTTAGGAGGTGGTAGTTTGGTTTGGATAGGAGAGGAAAGGTGGTTGGGACAAATGGCGGGATGTGAGGATCCATCCAACATGGAAGACGATTTGGCGGTGGCTAGGACGGGTCGTGATTGATGTGGAATCGCATCTTGATTCTATGTATCCGTGCGATATCCGATTATGATTACCTATGTATGTATATATGATTGTCCAAAAGAGCAAAGAATGCAAAATAAAGAATGATAGTAAAAAAAAAGCGCACTTGTCAAAAATTAGAGCAAACAAGCGAACCAAAAAATGCCATAAGGGTTAAAATAAAGCAGAGAAAAAAGGACCGTATATTTTTCGCCAGTATCAGCAGCATCAGAGTTTGCAAATGGGAAAAGAGAAACGAAACAAAACATTGAGATAACAGAGGATCGACGTCAGAAAACAAGCAAATAAAAATAAAAGGAGATGGGGGGAGTAATTACAACCAAAAGTCATTTCCAAAAAATTATAACACCAAAATGTCATCTTCTCCCAAGCAGAACGCAACGTCAGATCGATGAAAGACAAAAAATAAGTCGAAAATCTCAGCTTCGCTCCCGTAAATACATTCCTCCCAGGTCAATCTCTCGTCCACGATTTGTTGTTGTCCCGTCCCTCCAATCCCATCTCTCGTTTCATTATCAGTCGTCCAATCTGCCCAAATCATCCTCGATAATTAAACTCGTTGGTGGTCAAGTCCTAATCAAAAGGTCATAAAAGCCTATCCCAACCAGACCACAAAGCGTGTTGGTTAAAACGAAACCATCTGAGGAGACCTAGCAGCGTATCCCCAAAGCTCGACCAACGATGATCTAGAGTGTCCGCCCTCGCCTCCCAAAATTATGTCGCAGTATGCTGATGGTGATGGAACAAATCTCCCAAACTCGAGGATGTCTTCTTAAACTTCCAGCTGCTCTTCTTCTTCTCCCTGTTCTTCATCATCTCCGCCCAGCCTTCATCTTCATCCTCGTCGTCCGCCGTTGTCGCTGCCATCCGATTAGGAACGGGAGTCGCACGCCCACCCATAAGTGATGAGTCCGTAGCCGCTCGTAAGCCACTGCCGGGGCGGACAGATTGTCCGCCTAGTGAAGGCCTCGGCAGGTGGAAGGGCGAAGCGGGCACGTTAGAATTGAGAGACATCTTTCGTGGCTCTTCATTCCATGGACGTAGGGTTGTGGAAGTGAAGGTCGACGAGCGTGCCATTGTGTCTTGAGGGACTGTTGAGACAGGGCGGTAGCGGGAAGCGGTACCCACGTTGCTCCGCTCGGATGGTGCGACGGATGTTGCATAGCCTGGGCCAAAATCTTGGGGAGGAATGAAGGATTGTCTGGTATTCCATTTGGGGTCGAGAAGACTTAGAGTCCTGTGGTCGACCTGCGGAGGACCATAGTTGTGGGCGTTGGTGCCGTTGGATACCATGGACACAGGGCGATGGTTCGGGGTAGGGGGTCCCATAGCGCTGCCATTACCACCCATTGGCATGGGTTGACCTCCGGGAGATGGCATACCCTGCATTTGCATCATGGACTGCATCCATTGTATCTGTGTCTGCATCATCTGGGCCATTTGCGACATCTGGGCCTGAGTCTGTTCTGCTGGGTATAGTGGCTGAGATGGAACGCCCATTGGGCTCCCGCCTGGAACGTTTAGGAATTGCGGCTGAGACATATTGTTGTGCTGCATACCAAGCAATCCACCGGGGCCGTCATAAGGGCCGCGAGCATTCGGACTTCCTCGTCTCATAGCTTTTGCTCGCTCTTCATTTGCTATAACACCAACTAGTCCGCCAGGGGGCAGCCCCGGAGGTGCGCCGTAGACAGAAGGGCTGCCTCCCCCCATAGCCAGCGACTCCCTGTGTGACGGGTTAACAAGGCCAGCACCCACATTGTATGGATCACGAGGAAGATTCCGCGCGAACACTGGCAAACTGGAACGGGTCGCTTGGGGAGCTGGCTCAGGCGCGATAGATGGCGGTGCCGGAGCGAAGGACTGCACCGATGCCCGGAGGTTGGGGTTTGAAATAGACGGTGTGAGGTGTCCCGGAGGTCGAGCTTTGTTCGGGAAACCGTGGGCGGCAAGAATAGCAAGCGGTATGTCTTCATCGTCCTCTCCGTCGCTAACCTTGCCGTTGGTCGAGGGCTCCGGTGCCAGGAAGGAGCTTCGGTTCGGTTCGTTGAGCGAGCCTAGGCCACACTTGTCTAAACCGTTCGGCTCCGAAATGCGTGCTTTTGCGGTCTCTCCCGTAACTTTCATCATCTGCTGTCTGTAAACCGACAGATGGGCTTCTTGCCTCTTCCTTTGCTTTGCCGCCTCACGAGCCTTCTCAGCCTCATCTTCCTCCTCATCTTCATAGTGGTCACTGTCGTCATCTGACCCGCTAGCACTAGCGGCGTAGCTATCCCTCCTCGCCATCTCCTTCTGGTGCCGATAACGTTCAAACTGAGCTGGTGTCATTACTTTAGGGGTAGGTTGTTTCTCAATGTGGTTGGCCTTTTGTTCATACTGCTCAGCTAGGCAAGCTTGGGCAGCGATGGCATCCGCAAGTTGCGAATCATCGTCAGGTTCGTCTTGGTATGATGGTTGTCTTGTGGCACCATGCTGCAGCCACCTGTCCGCTGATAACGGCTGAGACTCAGGAAATTCCCTATCAGGAGAAAACTCTGCCGTCCGCGTCCGCCTGTGTGCAGAAACTGCGCTGTTGACTATTTTTGCGTCCTCGTCTTCAACTTCGGATGTACGCTCTAGATGCACTGTATTCCTATAACTCCTAGGGCTAGAAAAATCGCGTGTGGGTGAAAGGTAGCCGTTGGCGTCGGGGTGTACGGCAGTCCTAATTAGGTGAACAAGCGGGCGGGGTACAGCAATATCATCCTCTCTTGTATAGGACATCAGTCCATCCCGCGAGGTACGGCTTTCATTTGAGTGAGGCGGCGGCTCGACAACTTTTGAGTGGTTAATATGAAGAGGCGGAAGGTTGTTCTGAGAGTCTTTAGCCGGCACTGGCGGAGGCCCGTATGGAGATCCAGACTCCTAAAAAAGTCAACCAATGCATATTAGTATCTACTCTGCATAGCCCTTGACTAAACAAAATGCAAGGGACATACTCTGCTTAGGGGACTTGGTGACGGCGACTTTGCCGGTTCTCGAGGCCGTTCGTTCTCCTTATCCAAACCATCAAACATATTCCCAAAGTTCATAGAGTCGCCCATATCCGACTTGGTATCCGGTAGTCGAGGAGGAGTGGCCGTGCTTGTAGTACTGGCTGTCGTGGCACGCTCTCTAGTAGCTGGCTCCCTAACTCTAGGTGTAACAGGCTCTGGCCGTGGGGGTTTGGGGGATCTGGCTCCAAAGGAGAATGTGCGGCCGGCGGATCGAAGAGAGAAGAAGGAATCATGGGGCGGCGGTACAGGAACATCCTGGATGGGAATATCGGCAGAGCTGGGTAAAGTGGACGAAGAACTGTATTTAGCGGAGGAAGAGCTATCGTACAATGGACCGGTCGAGGCGGAATTGTTAGTGCCTCTGCTTCCACTGGAACCAGTCAATTTCGCGACTTGTCCTCCTCCACGTAAAGGGGCCGCGGGGCTCACATACCGGTTCTCCGCTGCAGGGGGGTCGGTATTGGCAAAGATGTTGTTCGCGTAAGGGTCTTCTGATATTCGTTTTGTACGGCTGCCGTCGCTGTTGCTAGAGTTTAAGGTGGTGGCGCCATCGAAGGATTTTCTACCTGGCGCGGGCCGCTCAAACACCCTGAAAGAGGGCTCAGGTGCGTTTCCTATGTCTTCGAGGGCATTTCCAGAGGATTTCCGACGAGCAAACCCCTTGGGTAGCTTGATCGGCATGGAGAAGAAATCCGAGGACGGAGGGGGGAGGGAGGAAGGAAGGGGAAAGGAAGGGAGGACAGGATTCCCGAAATAACGTAAACAGAAGGCCTCGAAGATTGGCCTGCTGGAGATATCTCTTTCTGGGAGATGGGTTCAGATCCCCAAACTCAATTCATGGGCGGAACCACGCGCAGCACAGAACCCCGATAGCACGAACCAGGGAACCGGTGAGGACCACCTGGAATTGCTAGTCGACGGTCGAAGCGAGTGGAAATCGAGGGTCACAACAACAACACGAACAAAGGGATCGTGCAAGGAGGCTAATCATGATGAAAAGAAAGTAATAGCGTCAGTTAAAAAGCCAACTTATGATATGAAATGAAATATTAAAAACAAAGACGTCAGACTACACACCTCTTTTGGGAACCAGCTACACCTCCGCGAACCTGAGAATAGCAAATACACCCACTCAGCTGACAGGTCTGTAGCAGGGCCAGGTATACGCTGGACCAGTGGTACTTCGTCGAGGGGAGGAGGAGGAGGCAGAGAGGTAGGACGGATCAACAGATCAAGAATCGAGGGAGAGCACCAGCGCGAGATGGAGGAGAGACAGGCGGATCAAGCAGCCAATGAGGTGGATGTGGAGAGAGTGACGATAAGGAGCGTAGGCCAGTTAATCTGGATAGATATTATTAACCAGCGAGAGAGAGAGGGAGAGGACTGGGGAGGGAGGGAGATGGAGGGAGAAGGGGGACAAGAAGGATGTGAGGTCGAAGAGCGAGGAAGGGTTCGCCTGGAGAAGACTCAGAAGAGTGTCGAGGCCTGATGCAGCATCAGACATCAGACAGACAGCGGCAAAGAGTGGGATTCATCCACAATATCAATCCACAGCGACAGTTAAATATAAATATAAAATAGTCTAACAGATAAATAATTAATTAATTAATACAGCAAACAAAACACCCTCCTCCCTCTCCTGTTTTTATTTTTATTTTTTATTTTTATTTTTATTTTTTATTTCTTTTATTCTCCTGGTGGCAATATTGAATAATAATTGTTTCTCTAGCCCCGGGGCTTGTAGGCTTGTAGCTGGCCCGTAGCGATCTAGCCCCTGTATATCACCCGCGATGACTCTCTGATATTTATATCTGGTTGGAGAGGGTCCTTGTCTCTCTCTCTCTCGCTCTCGCTCTCGCTGTCTCGCTGCTGGATCCGCCCGATGGAGCCCTCTTATATCTGGCAGACTACTGGCAGACTGGCATTTTCACCAGTGACTTCACACACTCTGGAACATCCTCCCGAATTATAAGATTCAGCTACTGTCTCGGATAATACTATCATGAATCTTGTCAGTAATAATAATAATAATAATAATAACCACAGGCAGAATCATAGTTACACCCACACAGGTACACGCACGTACGGTGACATCCCACAACGCCCATATATCCCGGCTACCGACCTTTAAAAAGAGGCTGCTTGCTTTCCAGAACCTGCTTCCTTGCCTTCCTTCGCCTTCCAGCTGCATGCACCTCTCCCGCGTTGCTGGGTGATTGGGTGATATGGCGCATGTGCAGCTATATATATAACGACCTTTTATGCACGAAGATATTGGAACCAGAGGCGTGTCAAACTGTCTTAATATAAATAAATCTCTGCAATTGCCGGCAGGATAATAAGTATGACGCGTTGCTGCAACCCTGCAACCTTCAACACCTTCCCAAAATCCATCTTGATCGTCGCTTAATTGACTTGATTGACTTCGCATTGTGAAGATCGAAAAAGCAGCCGGTGTTTCAAAGATTGAACCCTTTCCGTCGTCCGAGGCGGGCGGCAGCAGAGGGTCATGTGATATCGCGATGTCTTTTTTCAACTTCACTTGATATCATTATTCGCTCATAATTGAAGTGAAATGAAACGATGCTTCATGGACGCAGTTATATTGACCTTATTGCGTGATATAGGCAAATGGTGAAGAATCTCAGAGCTGTACCTGCACTCTTCATGAGCACTGTCTCCGTATACTACATGTACTACTAGGTAGTATGCTCCACCTTCTTTGACAGGATTCAATGTTTCCAATATAGGGGATCTCCCGTATTGAATGGTTTACGGTTTATCTCCTTCTATTCTAACTGAGCTATGTCAAGCCGGAAGACGAAGATGAACGGAAATATTATTATCAATTCGATATCTACATGCACATGCAAATGGACTTCGTCATACTCAGTATAAACCACTGAGCAACTTCGAGTCATCCAAGGAAACCAACGGACACCGTCAAATACCTAGGTATATACATGTACAATCATGTCTGTATAAAGAAATGATGAAGCTCTGCTCAGAAGGATTGATCCTTTTCTGGCTCTATATTCACATACTCCAACACAAATGCTTGGGGATTTCTGAAAAGCATGAAAACATACGAAAAGAAGCCATAGGAAAAAAAAAAAAAAAAAAAAAAAAATCATACATCAAAAACAACCACCGGACCTCTCACAGCATCGCTGATAACCGATGTTGGTATATAGGTGCGTTCAACCAAGACGGGGGGCACGATGAAACACCCGCTCACCCACTCACAGCACTATTCTCTCCTACCCCTTCCAACATTAACCCGACCGCCTATCTTCGCCTTCAATCTCTCCCAAACAGACTTCTCGCATCTAGCCTCCCATCTCCTCAGGGCCCGGTTGAACGTCATAAATCGCATATCTGTCATTGTAATAGATCGAACAAATCTAGCCAACAACAGCAGCAATTTACCATACCACAAATTGTCTACCACCGACGACTGCAAAATCCCAATCGACAGGGAAACATCCCCGATATCCTCGCCGAGAAGTTCGGGCGCAAAAGCAGTAATTTTCCTCATCACCTCTGCATTGTGCATTGTTCGCAGGGCAGAGATGATGTCGCCGTCGATGAACTCTGGATATTCATCCATAATGCGCATCATCTCGCTCTCGAATCCCGCTCTGCTTCCGTACAGGGCCCACTGGCGCACCAACTCGAGGCGGACGAAGCAGGACGTGAAGCCCCTGACGTCCAGGTATGCCTGTTCGTGCATCCAGTAGAATTCGTGGGCCGCTTTGCGATCTAGGTCGGCGCGTGCTGTTTCCTCGTTCTTTTCAACAAGGTACTCGAGCCAGTTTATTACTGCCCAGTCCATCGAATTGGTGAATTCGTGGGAGTAGGTTTTGACTTCGAGACACTTGAGGTTGCGAAGAGCGGCGAAGGGGAGGATGGCGACGTCGTGGTCATATATGCAGCTGGAGTGCACCGGCGAAGCAGAGTACGCTACGCTAGGCTCGCCGTCGTAGTCCAACCAGTTACGCCAGCCATCCTTCTGGAGACGGACAACGAGCCGGTTAACTCGTGTCCAGCCGCTGAGCAGGTTGACAATATCGCGGATTTTCGTCCAGAGGCAGAACAGTTCGCCAAAGTCTTCTGGGTCTGGGGAGGGGATATTGACGATTACTTCGTCCAGTCTATGCAGTGGGAAGTGCCCGAAGCCACTGTCCCGAGCTTCGTCTACGCTGTCGAAGTGCCAGGCTGTGACTTTTTCGTCTTCGGGGCGAAACTTGCTCTTGTAGAAGACTTTGCACAGTCTTGCCTTAGGCCGGTAGAACGGGTTGATGTCGAATTCCAGGGTGCTGCGGCGGTAGATCACTTCAGAGACTTCATCGTGGAAGAAACGGTTTGCACAGAGGATGTTGAAGTTTGCTTTTCTCTGGCCGCTGTTTTCTTCGTCCCATTCTCTTTGGGCTATAAAAACTTCACGGCCGGTTGGTGCAAGAGCGTCCCAGATCTGCTCGCGCAATTCGTAGGGCAGCCGGCCGAATTGTCCCAGTTTGGAGGAAGGTTCGGTCCAAGTCTCTTGGTCACATTGCCTCTGAAATGTTTTCTTTAGCTTTTCGACAAGGCGCCGTGCTAATCTTTGTAGGACTAGTGGGAGATCCATTGTAGGGATAAGGGTAGGGGGTGATACTAGTTAGAGAAAGCTCTGAATACGTATTGGCAAGGGTAATTCAAGGCGACTAAGTTACTTTGACTGGTATGATAGCTTGAATATATATATATATATACAGGAGTGTATTGAGACGACTAGGTTGTTCTTATTGGTGTGATGCAATCTGACAAATGGTATGGGGCTATATGAGGTTGTGTGTATGAAAACTGATGGGAGAGGAAGAGAGGGAGAGGAGGGAGAAACGGGTGGAAGAGAAATAAATAGCCATGGCAGATTTGAGTTGGATATATGAGAGATGTCATTCTTTAAAGTATATTCCACATATGACTGGGAAGCTGGCCGATGAAGCCGTGGTAGATATAGTGTGTACTGTTGGTAAGTTCGTCAAGTCCGCTATGTAGATGTGGTAGGTTGGCGGAGAGGAGTTTACCCCTGAGTTAGAGCTGGAGGTTAACTTAGTTATCCGCCAACATCTTCGAGTGACTTTGAATAGTTTTGGGATTTCCACGGTAGGTTCAAGGTTTGCTCCGAACATTTTCTTCTTCCTGATAGCGTTTAAATTTAGGTTAACGTTCGAGGAATTTGGAGCGTGTGGGCGACGGGATGTCATAGATTTATTACCACTGTACGGGTCGATAAATGAGCGGTGTCATACTAGTAAGCACAAACAATACATGTATTTCTGTGATTTTCTGTGATTAGATATTTTTAAAATCTCCTCTTTTGTGATGTTTTGACGTACAAAATGGGTCGAACCCGCGCGGTGAATATGAATTGGACGGACGTAAAAATGCATGTATATATATTTGCTTTGGACACGTTGGAGACGCGTCTGTTTCCGAAACATCTATACAGCACCATGCAAGCCTGAAAAGCGTGCCACAACGAGAAAAGAAAATCAGTAGGAAAATAAACAGGCAGATAACAACCTGATTTTATTCGGGTTACCGTGGAATTGAATTGTATATGCCACAGCTACCTGATAAAAACAACACCCACAACTTCTCTTCGATTTTTGAAAGTGTGGAGAGAGGAGTTGGTAAGGATTTTTGAGGGAGTAACTGTTTGCTATCATATTGTCGCTGCTCAAGACAAGAGCGGGTCATTTCATGTTCTTCAATTCCTTGCATGAGATTAAGGGGGAAGATAGATGAATTTTGAGATGTTGTTTCATAGTATTTTGTGTCTAACTATGCTGATGAAAATGCCAGCTTAAATAAGACTGGACTGCATCTAAACTGGAAGGCTAAACAAGTGTGGGGATAAGATATCTAAGTCCCCTTAGTGTGTTCGCATATTGCTAAGATGCAGCTGCGCCTCGAACGCATGGAGAGAGAAAGAAGAAAAAAAGACCAAGAATACTCGAAATACCGTTTCCGCCCAAAGGGATATCGTGAAAATTCATCGCAGGCTCTGATCTGCGTTTGAGAAGTTGTCCACTTAAGATGCCATGTTAAAAAGGCCCATCCCAAAACCTAACGCATAGACACAAGATAGGAGAACCCTCAGAACATCTGGTCAATAACCCGCATGCTATCCTGCTGCAATGTCGTATGGTGAGCATTCAGTCCACCGATAAGCGCAACGTTGGGCGGAATGTTCGCATCACGAATACCAAAACAGGCAAAGGCGATAACCTTCCGGAGAGCCGGACAGGACTTGAAAATCGAAACGACCAGGAAGTCATCCGCGGATGTGTGGAATGAGATGTCTATCTCCTTCAAAACGGGATATATGTGAGTCCCGTCAAAAACGGTGGATAGTGCCTCGTGTGAAATGTGGCGGCAGGAGCAGATGTTGAGTTTTTCGAGGAATTTACCGGAATGGTTCATCAATGCTTTGAAGCCTTCTGAGGCAAGTCCAATAGGTTCTTCCGGTCCGTCGGGGTTTCTGTTGTCTACATCACGAGTGCTGGAAAGGTCAACGTGGATGAGGGGTGGGTTATTCCAATCCGTGAAGAGGCGGGCATAGGCTGCATCGGTGCAGACGCAGTTATCTGCGAAGCGCAGTTTGGATAGCTGCTGACAGCGCTCATGGATTTTGTCGAGAACAGCGTCGTCTGCGTTTTTGAAGCCATTCAGGGATAAAGTCCGAAGATTGGGTCCGAGTTTGTCAACCAGTTCCAAAACTGCTTCGGAGGAGGTCTCTCTCAGGAAATTTAGGGACAAGTGCTCTAGCTTTGTAAGCTTCGCAATTGAGGTTGGTGCACCATCACCCACTAGCCAACAGGTATCCAGTTTCAGGCGGCGTAAATTTGGGCAGTGTTCGGCCAACACCGCTACAGACTCGTCGTCCAATGCGGAATCCAAATTGGACAACCTGAGGCTTTCTAATTTCGAACCGTATGTCTTGAAGAGTTTTTGCCAGCACTCGTTTGATACCAAATTAGCGGCATCAAGATGGATATGCTTGATGGAAGTATTGTGTCCCATCATGTACTCCAAGGGTCGATCTTTTAACTGACCGGCAAAGCGTAAGTTAACCCTTTCGAGGAAAGGCATGGTAGCGAAGATTTTCTGAAAGTCATCCTCCTCCAGTTCTATAACTTATTAGCTAGATGGCTATCAACCAAGAGCAGGAGGAACATACTGCCACAGTCATATATGTCAACGGCAGTAGTGTCGCCGCGGAGGAAGAGGTCAACAGTCCTAGAGGTCAATGCTCGTCGCTTGGATAGAATGTGACTAAGTCTCAAGACAAGGTCCGGCGGAAGGTCACCAAACTCCTCAATGTCGTGGATATGATCGGCAACTTTCTGTATATGGACACGGGCGTTAGCCCGCAAGTTCTAAAAGAAAATGAGACCGGCAAAGATGGCAACTGACCTTGATACAACTTTCAACAAGGCTGGAAGCGCCAAGCTGGACAATACCATCCAGAATCTTGCTGACATTCTGGCGACGGCCCCTTTTATTCTTGTTTGCGGAAATCTTTTTGCTCTGATGGTCCTGGAGGTCCTCTTTCTTCGAGCAAGGGGAACATAGAAGACCCCCTCCTGAACCAGTTTTGGAGTAAGAAGTAACCGTGAAGCGTTTCTTGCAATACTCGCAATTGTCGAATTGTCCAGGAAGCGCGTTGCCAGACTTTCTCCTATTGACCATTGCGTTGAGATGCCTTGCATCATCGTTATCATCCCCCTTCGCTTTCTTCTGCTTTGCGGCCTTTAGGGCCTTAACAGCAGCCTGCGACTTGCGCTTCCGCGTATTTGCGCTCACCACGGCGGCTTCGGCCATTTCCTCATTCTGGTCTTCCCCATTCTGACCCTCTTCATTGTCGTTGCTGTTATCCCCAGAGCCATTTGCTTGCTGCTCGTTCTGTTGGCGGGCCTGGCTCACGCGCTGTTCGTAGTCCTGGCGGATTTGGGCGGCAGAGATGTTGTTTGACTAGGTGGTCAATTAGCCCAGCAGCAATTTATAATGTCTCCCAGGGTCTGAATAAGAAAGTATAACATACAGCTAAGAAATCCGTAAGGGCGGAATGTCTTTAACCAGATTGAGAAGTCAGTAGGAGCTCCTTGCGGCTAGGATGAGGAGTAGAGTAGATCTAGTACTTACGGGCCCTGGATATTGGAACGCTGCCGTCTCTGCGCCCTGCAAGCAGTCAGCAACCATTCCAGCGTGTCTTAGCAGTCTCATAGAAGTATATAAAGCTACTTACATCTTGGATACTGGCAGGTTGACGGTGTCTTGTCTCTTGCCTGTCTGTCTGTCTCTTTGGCTGGAAAGGGTTAAATTGAAAAAGGTGACCACGTGACTTCGTGCCGCGTTTTCCCAGGCAACGCGTTGTTTCAGGAACGACGGCCCTTGCTCACCACGGCAACCCAAGGCAACCTCACGTCTCAGTCTGTTATTATTTATTCGGATGAGTTGCAGACAGCGGCACGGTGAGTCATTCCTCTCTTTGTTGGTATTCTGCTGGATTGGATTGGACGAATTGGCAGGTTGGCGTCTGATCCTTTTTGCCGTGGAGCAAGTGTCTATCTTGGCCGAACAAGGGGTGGCAACGTCTGTAATTGAGACCTTTTAAGGGGTCAGGACAAAATTGGGCTGAGAACACCAAACAAAGAGATCCTGCTGACAGATATAATATAGTCGACAGTGTTGGGTAAGGAAGAGTTTTGAAGGTGAATGAATGGTTTTGGTCACCTGAAGCCAATTGCAGCCTGGTCCTCTTGCTGTGTTGTGGATGGCAAATTTTTTTTTCACTACCAAACACCAGCAAACCCTATTCTACACCCGTCCTTTAAACCGGTCTTTGGCTTGAGATTGGCAACTCTGGCGGGTTCTTGTTGATTCTGAAGAATTGCTGGCGGCGGCCGATATGGTCAAGGACAAATCCATTAAGGGAGGCCCACCCTCAGGCCTATCTAGCAGTAACTCTACCCAATCTACTCGTTAGAAGAAGATATTGAGACCAAAGTTGACCTGATTGTCTTATTAGGTTCCGGAAGACCCTCGGCCGCTTTAAGAAATCGAATTCCAAGACGTCAAACCCGGTCATCCTTGAATACTCTCGCGGCTGGCTCTGATGCTATCGAAGAAGACGACTCTCTTGACAAACGCCTGACAACCCCTCGCACGAGATCAAGAGGTGGAAAAAACAATAATAAACCAGAAGTCATGGTTGCAGTGTCGATTGAGAATAGTGCATCCTCCTTTGGTTCGCCTTTATCCTCGTCAGATGCAGGTGGCCAGAGTACGACAAATGGATACACTACTCCTGCAACAACCGCAGATGTTACCCCTGCAGAACCTGTCAATCCAAGCAGCAAACGTATTAGCGCATCAGCTCGTGCTCTTGAATTGCGGTCAAGCAATTTTTCATTGAGAAAGTCTTCACTCGGCGTGAAGCGCCCCGCTAAATCCATCAGCACAGATGCTGCAACTCCTGACGAGAGCGCCGATGCTGCCTTGGCCCGTGCTTTACAAGCAGAAGAGTACCAGGATTCGAGTGCTAAAAGATTCAAGTCTTCTAACGAGATCCGCAATTCCACCGATAACGAGGATTTGTCCGACATCTTACCCGACCTGTCTTCTGAAAACGAAGATAGCATCGCTTTGCAGTCCAATTTGGGCGTGCCTCGTCGTGCAGCTGGTCGTCGGTCTCTTGCCCGAATCTCGAGTAGTGGACGCACTAGTAAGGGAAGAAGACCACCCGAGGACGTCATCCCCGATAGTGACGGATCTGCCCTCTCTGATTTGGATTCTGATTTGTCCGACCCTTACAATAGCGCGTCTGATGAAGATGAACTATATGGTATTTCTAGTGATGGGGATACTACTGATACGAACATGAGTGAGGCGGCTCTGCCAGCACATGCTCCTCGACAACCGCCACCGCGTCATGCCAATGTAGCTCCGAGGGGCCGCCGTATAGCCCGTAGAATTCGTCCAGCGAACGCCGAGGAGGCGAGAATGACTCCACGGGTAAGAGAAGCTTCCGGTGTATGATCGCTTTTAATCTAACTAGGCTTCAGGCACTCCGTGAACGAAGAAAACTCGAAACCCAGCATCCACTTATCAAGACGATGTGGGATGACCTCAAAAGTACCCCAATGATCACTCCCACGCAGGCCCCACAGCCGCCAGGTATCTCCCGGAAGTTGAAGTCGTTCCAGCTGGAAGGTTTGAATTGGATGATGCAACAGGAAAAGTCACAGTGGAAAGGAGGGCTGCTTGGTGACGAAATGGGGATGGGGAAAACAATTCAGGCAGTATCCTTGCTGATGTCTGATTACCCGGTTGGAAAACCCTCCTTGGTAGTTGTGCCTCCTGTTGCCCTGATGCAGTGGCAGTCCGAGATCGAGGTACGTTTGGCCCGTAAGGCGGAAATTTGACGCCTACTGACTAGCCCTTTTAGCAATATACCGATGGTAAACTGAAGGTGCTCGTCCATCATAATTCCAACGCCAAAATCAAAACTCTTTCAGCCAAGCAGCTCAAAGCTTACGACGTTATCATGATTTCCTGTGAGTATCTTCATCCACTGTGTGAATTGTGTTATGGCTGATTTTTCCTTAAGATTCTGGACTCGAATCTATGCATCGAAAAGAGATAAAAGGCTGGAAGAGAAGTGACGGTCTTGTGAAGGAAGACAGTATGCGCTCCTTGCCCTCTACTTAATATAAGTCCAAACGTGCTGACAGTTTTAGGTATCATCCACTCGATTGATTTCCATCGCCTAATTCTCGATGAAGCTCATAGTATCAAGGTAACAAGCCCATCACAATGTATCTGTAAGCCAGCCTACTAACTCTTTCCCGAAGCAACGTACCACTAGCGTAGCTAGGGCTTGCTTCGCTCTGAAGTCAACCTACAAGTGGTGCCTCTCTGGTACTCCTGTTCAGAATCGAATCGGCGAATTTTTCTCTCTCCTTAGGTTTTTGGAGGTGAAGCCGTTTGCATGCTACTTTTGCAAGATGTGCCCATGTCAGGAATTGCATTGGTCGCAGGATGCCGAAAAGAGATGCACAAAGTGCCGTCATAGGTAATTACCTTCAAGAACTTTCATCATGTCAGGCGTTGGATACTAACTTCTTGCAGTGGCTTCAGTCATGTTTCTATTTTCAATCAGGAAATTCTTAACCCAAGTGAGTAGCCTAGGAACATGCAAAGAACGGTTCCTAACAAATTACAGTCACCGAATCGAGAAACACTGAAGATCGAAAGAATGGCCTTGCAAAGCTCAGGTGCATTACTGATAGAATCATGCTCCGGCGTGTTAAGAAGGATCATACAGCCTCCATGGAACTTCCGCCTAAACGGTAAGACGAAGTCTGGCATATTGCGCATATGGACAAGCGCTAACATCCCAATAGGGTGGTGCTGCACAATGAATTCTTCGGAGAAATCGAACGCGACTTTTCTTCCAGCATTATGACGAATACGACTCGACAATTCGATACATATGTCAGCCGCGGCGTTATGCTTAACAACTACGCAAACATCTTCGGTCTGATTATGCAAATGCGCCAGGTCGCCAACCATCCAGATCTGATTCTAAAGAAGCATGCTGAAGGGGGCCAAAACGTCTTGGTGTGCGGTATCTGTGACGAGCCTGCCGAAGAACCGATACGCTCTCGTTGCCGTCATGAATTTTGCAGACAGTGTGCTAAGGACTACATCCGATCTTTCGAAGATGGAGGAGAACCTGATTGCCCTCGCTGTCATATTCCTCTATCAATTGACTTTGAGCAGCCCGATATTGAACAGGAGGAAGATCAAGTCAAAAAGAACTCCATCATCAACCGTATCAAGATGGAGAACTGGACTTCTTCCACCAAGATCGAAATGCTCGTTTATGACTTGTTCAAACTACGCAGCAAGAAACAGACTCACAAGTCCATCGTTTTCTCGCAGTTCACGTCCATGCTCCAGCTGGTCGAATGGCGTCTGCGGCGAGTGGGCTTCAACACAGTCATGCTCGACGGAAGTATGACCCCGGCCCAGCGCCAAAAGTCAATCGAGTACTTCATGAACAATGTCGACGTCGAGGTATTCCTTGTTTCGCTGAAAGCAGGAGGTGTGGCCTTGAATCTTACAGAAGCATCCAGAGTCTTCATTATTGACCCGTACGTATTTCTTCCCTTTCCTGCCATGTTTCAACTTCTGTACAAGTAAAAATTGACATTCTTTCAGGTGGTGGAACCCAGCCGCGGAATGGCAAAGCGCCGATCGATGCCACCGAATTGGCCAGCGTCGCCCATGCGTAATTACCCGGCTCTGCATTGAGGATTCCGTGGAATCGCGTATGGTGCTGCTACAGGAAAAGAAAGCCAATATGATTCGGGGAACGATCAACAAGGATCAGAGTGACGCGTTGGAGAAGTTGACTCCAGAGGATATGCAGTTTTTGTTCCGTGGGAACTGAGAGGAAACGAATGAAATATCATTTTGTCCCTAATCAAGCGTGGGTTAGCTATGGCGTATTTTTTGTTATCACGGATGTGTTGAGGGACGGATGGAAGTTCGGGCAGTTTTGACTATCTCTTTTATTCTCGTCAAGGTGCGGATACCATGGTTTTAAAGGTTCATCTAGCAAGTCATAGACAGTTATTTTAGAACAACAGGGCAAAAAATATAACAGAGTTGCCAGTACATTAACCCAAGTTCTATGCGAGTAAACGTGGTAACGAGGCCCACTTTGCAATACCATTACAGGTAGGGTTCCTCCGCAATATAATTTTCGGACCTCGAGAACATACGAAAGCCCTGCGTCCCCGTTGTTCCCGTCCGGTCCCGGTCAACGGAGCACATCATCGGCACGTTGAGCATTCAATCAGCCCGTATATGGCCATCTGCACGAGCGCAAAATCATTGACGATTCACATCATAGAGCCCTGGCGACTGCAAGCAATCATCGTATTTGTTTCAAGAAAGTTCATCCTCCGGGTGCTTCTATAAAAGACGCAACGCTGGCCATAAGTTGTTAGCCTCTCAGCCCCTTGATGCTCAAAGAGATAACACCGAACTTCCCAGTGAAAGAACATTTGACTTCTTTTCATTTGTTCGACATTTGTATAGAGTAAAGCGCATATGCATTGCATCATAGTTGACGATCCAATGCTCTAACGGTTTTCGTGGGAGTAGGGTGAGCAGATACGTGCTTGTAATTCTTCAAAGCCCAAGCAGCTCAAAAGTAAAGGAGCATAAAGACGCGAAACAGCACCGCCGTGGCCCGCCTGAGTTAAAGGGCTAATCGCCGTAAGCCTTGATAGTCCTTTTATATGGGATTAATGTGTTAGAAAGTCCTGATGACTTGACGCCCACACTTCTTAAATAAAGAACGAGAAGAGTTCACCGCATGGTAGGTTTTCAGAAGAGATGCCAGCAAATGATTGGTATAGTGACCTTTGTTGAATTTCCAACAGTACAAAGATTGAAAAATAAAGCCAAGCCATTCACTTGGAAACGTAATTTGTTGCCGTTAACAAGGAATTGAATGGGAGGGCAGAAAGGAACAAGATTTAGTCCATCCAAAAATGGGACAATACGGAACGCGCATCAAGCAGCTCCAGGGCAAGAATGAAGCGGAAAAGGGGCCAAAAGCTATCCAAAATATTGGAAAGTGAGGCAAAGAAGAGAAAAGGGTATAAAAAAAGCCAAGATAAAAATCAAGATAACAGCAGTAATGGAAACCCAAGTCTAGCCAAATAGTAGAATATACACTAAAGAAAAAAGAGATCCGTGTCGAGCGTCACCGCTATACAAGCAAAAGAGATACGACACAAATATCACAAGCAAAAGGAAATGGTCCGTGGGGAGGGTATTAAAACAAATTTTAACTCTATAATATCTCAAAATTACAGGCTGATGTGGACATCTTGCATTCCTTAGTCGAAATAGTAGTCTGGCTGCCATTCTTGCCCGGGGTATGAGGTGCTCGACATGACGATTTCCTCGCTCGAGTCGTCCCCGGGAATCGGAACGGGCAGTTCAACAGGTTCCGTTTGTTTCACGGAGCCAGCGAGTGGTGGTTCGGGCTGTGAAGGCTCTTGGGGTTGTACCGTTTGTACCGGTTGGGAAGGCTGTGAGTATTGTGAAGGCTGCGGAGCCGGCGGGGACTGCACTACACCATTGGGAGTAGATGACCCATTGGTCGCCGGAGTCGGTGTCGGGCTGGCTTGAGATGGAGGATTAGGATCCGTGGCGGGGGCATTTGCCGGAACCGCAGGCGAGCCATTCTCGGCCGCATCCAGTGGAATTTTCGGGGGCGGGGGCGGTGGGATGTTATCAGGTTGCGGAGAACTGGCAGGTGAAATGACGGTAGAGTCAGGGAGAGGATACTGAGCTGGATCCATATCTAGAGGCTTGATTGGCTGGATGGGGTCAAGTTGCCTGCTGGGTGTCATCCCGTTCGGCGGCCCTTGATCACTGACACGCGCTGTGCTTGCAGTTGCACGACCGTTATGGAAAGGGACAAAGGACATTACGCTCTGAGAACGCCTTGAAAGATTGTTCGGGTAGGGCTGGGGGTTCACGAGGGACCGCGTATGCTCGGGGCTAATGGCTTGCGACGGGAAAACAGTCGGTTGGCTGCTACGACGAGGCGGCCCACCCGGTGCAGCATACATTGACTGTGAAGTCATTGATCGCGAACCATTGAGCTGAGGCACCGACTGTGTACTTCCGACAAAAGCAGCAGCTTGCGTCGTAGAGCTAATGGATTGGTAAAAGCGAGACGTTCGTCGTCCGGGGTTATTTATTGTTTGGGCCTGCGGAGTCTGCTGTTGCTGCTGGTAGGTCGGTGGCATTGCGGTAGAATACTTGGAAGCATACATTTGTGGATACGACGAGGGTTGTGGGAGTGCCGTGATATCTGTTTCGTACTGTTGCGGTGTATATCCCGGATTCTGTGGTACAAAAGGTGGTTCTCCGGCTTTGGATTGGCGGTTGAACAGGCCCTACGAATTGTACATGTCAGTAAATAAAATCAAGATGGAGTGGATGTCACTTACAGTAACCTTGGGCATGTTCTTTTTCCTCATTTCATCAGCATTATGAGCCAGACGGGTCGCGCTCCGGACGAACTTGACATGTATTCTCATCCGTCCCGCGGCGGATGAGCTAGGATACGCCATGGGTGATGCAGAGCGCTTCTCAGGTGCCGCCTCGAGAGCAGTTGCGCCTCTACTTTTCGCGGGGTTGTTGTCGGCCTTGAAAGCTTGTAACCGACTGCTCCGATTCTTCTCTCCAGATTGCCCCGCAGAGTTCGCGCGCCGCTCAGCCTGGCGGGCAAATGGGACTTTGGATATAAGTCCCGCCATACCCGAGCTGGGGCGAGAGCGCTCTTGTGCAGGTGATGGTTGTTCGGGCAGATGCGGCTCTGATGTGTTTGATCCCGGAGCGTAAAACTCACGAATGGGTTGGTGCTGTACGTCGCCATAGAGGGGATATGACGACTTTTCCGATTTCTGCGGTTGGGACGTGGACGGAGTTTGGCTATTTTGTGGTGGAGTCGACGCTTGGACAATGGAGTTGTTGTTCGGAGTCGAGAACCCTGGCTGATCTTGTGCCGATGGATGTTGAGACGTAGGATTCGATGAGGTCGCAGGCGGCGTCGCTTTCCCATTCACTTTGACATTTTCGTCGGAGTCGGCGGCGACATTGTTCGCTTTAGGTTCACTTTGGTCTATAGAGTGATTTTCGTTTTTTTGCATGGTAGCCTTGACAGGTTCGCGGTCTTTTGGCTCATCAACGTGTTCGTTTGCCTCTGGAGGCAGCGCCGGCAATGCTTTGGACATATTTGGGGGCGAAACCTTTGCCCCAGCTGATTTACTGTCCGTCTTAGCTGAAACATTGTGCACGGTTCCATTAAGATAGGTATTATTATGTGGCTCGGTGGACGCTAACTTGGGGGTTGAAACGGCGTCCGTTTCATCTGACTGCTGCTTCGCAGGGGGAGAAACATCTTGCTGTGGCTGAGAAAGACTACCATTCAAGAAGTGATTATTGGGTTGACTGTCTCCAATGTCACTGTCTAGGCCGGGCCGTGCCGAGGACGCAGCCTCAGCATATAGGGTGTCGGAATTCCCATTGGCAGTTTCACGCTTAGTTGGTGACTCCTTACGCTCTTCTGGCAGGGTTGGTTCGGGTAAATGAATGGTAGACGAATTCTCATGGTTCCCTAGGTCCATTTTGCGCGAGCTGAAGTTGCGTGACTCTGAATGAATTACACTGGCCTTACGGCTAATGACTTTGATAGCAAGAGCTTCCTCAACCGGAGCAGCAATTGAGTTGGAATCCGCTGTCATAACAGATGCTCTCTTATCAACCAGCAAACTTTCCGCAGTTGAAAATGGCCGTTTCTCGTCCGTTACCACACTGGAGCTTTGCTGTGCTTCCTGTGCCTTTTCGTTCTGCTCCTCTTGCACCTGTCGTGGAGTTGATGGAGTTGGAGTCGGGTGGCCAGCTTCCGCGGCCACATCAGCCTTCACATCTTTATCGTTCTCTTGCACTGAGTCTTTCGATGGCGCGGAAACCCGAACACCGGTTTCATCAACAGCAATTTTAGGAGAAGACTTTTGGGAGGCATTGCCGGTAGGAGGTACCGGAGTTGGGCCTGCAGATTGGACCTTGTCCGGAATTTGGGAAATATTCGACGCCACATTTTCCGTTTCCGGCGAAATTGGCGAAGGCATCGATTGTTCTTCCCACGTGGTTGATATGCCGTTGTAAAACGGCGCGCGATCTAATTTAAGAGTTGGTAATCTGGGGAGCTCGGTTTTTTGGGGGAGTTGTTCTTGAGAAGTATTTGCTGAATCATATTGTGATTGCGGTTGTGATTGTTGCTGCTGCGTCTCGAGACTTGCGGTGGAGCCTGGGATGGGCTTTTTTGAGACAGGCTGGGATTTAACCTACAGAAAAAGGAGTTATATTAGATTCGAATAGCCCAAAGGTATGAGGGAAAAGAGTACAAAAATAGGTCATATAATGCCGCTCGCTTTCAGCGGTCGAACTATGGGATCCTCATTACAAATTGATGATAGGTATGAATAGGAAACGCAAAAAAGATGGAGCCGAAAGAAAAGGAAATAGCTTAAATTCATCGCAAGGGTAGACAAAATTGCCCCGCCCGAAAGAATAATCCCTGATGAACCTCCTGCGGATCAAGAACAAAATCTCACAACGAGATCAAGTATCTACCTTATCAGTACTGCCGCTGTTGTTTCGGAACTTGCTCCTCCCCTTTGCAAATAGACCTTTAGCCGCCCCACCGGCTTTCCCGCCAAGCACACCGGCGCTGTGCAAGAAGTCCTTGCCCCTGGCCTGCATCTGCTGTGGAGTAAGCTGATTGCCAGAAGCATGTCTGGTATGTCCGGGCGACGATGCGGATCCGTCCAGGTGGGATGTTTGGAGTGTAAGATTGCCCAGAGAGGGAAGCTTGGGGAACTTATTTCGAGAAGAGATAGGCTTCTGCGACAAGTTCGCTCCTGCTGGAAGTAGTCCATTGCGTTGGACCAATTCGGCATGGTCGGGGTGTGACTTGGTTGTTTCTTGAATCCAGGAAGACAGACCAGTGTCCATGCCAGCGAATTTTTGTCTCGTTTGCTCAAAAGTCTTTACTTTCTCGTCGGTAGTTTTCATGGCCATAATTTCGCGGAAACCCGGTAATTTGGGGTCTTGCGTTGGAGGTATTTGGGGTTTCGGTTGCGAGATAGGCCTGGGGGACTCTCTAGATGCTGGCCTTACGGACAGATCGCTAGGGGGTGGGAAGAATGGTTCCTGATAATCCATGGGGCTCGTGATAGTGGCTCCATGGATCTCAGACGTGGCTTTTATGGTAGGACTTGGACCCAGTGTTCGACTTTCCTCGCTCCGCTCCGGACCTGTCGGTGTCTTGTCACCCATCGAATGCGCCGAATCCCCAGGGATAGCCGGATGCGTGGACAGTCGTTGAGATTCTTCGTTATCTTCTATAGATGACTCTTCCCAGGAAAATCGCTTCTTCAACTTAGGGTTCGCAGTGTTCTCTGGCGCAGGATCCTGGGTTAGATTACTTTGAGCAGCGTCAGATTCTTTCTGCAAAGACTTGTCGGGGGAAGCAGCCCCTTCATCATTCCAGTAGCTGTCATATTCGCTTGGTATCAATGTGCTCTCGTGCCGAATTTTCGACCTAGGCTCTGAGCTGGGGCCGGGGTCCGTTGCGGATTGGACCCGGTCCTCGGGTTCAGCAGAGCCTCGTGGACTTAATGACTGCATAATCTCATCCTTTAGCCGTTCATGGACATTAGGGGAAGTGTTCTCTGGGCTTGTTGGTGAAACGGTATCTGGGACAGGAGGAACATAAAAGACCTGCGAATGTCGCTTATCGGTCCCCACATTAAGGGCCGGTGGTACAGCAGGGCTGGAATCTTTGGGTGGCGCAGGCGGAGGAACCTCAGCAGGTGACTCAGGGCTTGATGAGGAGGGTATGTTGGGGCTCTTATCCGTAGAGGAAGGAGCAGGAGGCTTAGTGTCTTTTTCAGGGACAACTGGTCCGCTCTCTGCGGCCAACGGCTGCGCTATAGCGGGCTTCGGAGTATCAGGGGTAGATTCGTCTTCGGATAAGTCCCCCAGATGGGATTTCGCGTGATGCACGTTGGATAAAACGACAGGCCGTCTGGCAGGACTACTTCCTGAGCGGGGCGGAGTCAAGCTCCGCCTGTGGCCCGGCTTGAAATCAGCGGGCTCCTCTTCAATAGTTGGGGTCTGATCAGTGGACGCCCCACGCCCCTCACCAAAGGTAGAAGTATTGGGTTGAATTATAGGGCTAATGATGGAAGTACTAGCACTGTCTGATCTTCGGATACTACCAGTTGTTGTACTGGGTGTTCCTGGGGGAGCATCGAAAGCTTGATGAACGACAGAGCGGAATCCGAGAGAGGGATTATGATGTAGTCCAGTATCCTCAGCCGTTGACTGTGGCTCTTGTTTCTGTTTACTTTCTTCACCGCTGCCCTTCTCCTGGGATCCTGAACTGCTGGGGAGCCCTTCTCCAAATCCAGAAACAGGTTTTATGGCTGAAAGCCTTTTAGACTCCGGAGGTGTATGCGGCTTTTGACTATTTTCACTCTGACCTGGGGCAATTGCATCGGGCTGGGAGGACCCGGTCGTGTCATGGGCGGGATGTGATGGACTGTCCTTCTCATTCTGCCTCTGCTTTTCTTCCTCCATGCGCCTGTATATATCAGCAGGGCGGATGAATGGAAGGGGTTTCGCGGAATCGCCTTCACTAGCATGTCCCTCTGCAGGTGCTGAACCTGGTTTCCCTTGACTCTCCTGTGTATTTTGAGGGACTCCTGCGGCCTGGTTCGGTAAGGCAGGCAGGGGGGGTTGCGACTCATCTGCAGATTCGTCGTCACTCTCACCCCACTCGTCACCATCGTACGAATAGGACTTTGCGTTCACCCAGCGCTTTGTCTTCTGCCGGTTGACGTTCGGGGTGAAAGATTGAGGTTGACCTGGCGGTGGGGGAGAAAGTGGACTGCCCCTTTTATCTCTTTCCAAACATTAGCCTCCGTGCCTTACAACTATATAACGGTGAAAAGGGATTCCGTAGTTTACCTTCCACTGCTAGGGACATAGGTGGGCTGATACTCCGACATTGCGGGCGCACCAACTGGGGCCTTAAATTATATCAAAGACGGACGTAGTCGGCTCTCGAGGAGCAACCTTCCGGCGAAGAATCTAGGGACGATTCGATATGCGCATGAGATTAACTGAGTGACGGATGCAGCCCCGGTGGCTTGTCAATGAAGGAACAGAAGAGATAGTAGGTATATGCAAGGGCGCGATAGCAGCCAGTGGCCTCGATGCCGCAGATAGTAATTATAAGGGGCTAGCCGGATACTACGTAGGGCGGCAGGATATCGCGAACGACGACGTCTCCACCATGAAACCAACAAAAAGGGGGGCTGTAAACAAAGAAGAAGACAATGCAAAAAGAAGGACGAAGAAAAGCAAAGGACAACAAAGCAGACAGCAACAAGATTGCGCAGGACAAGGACAAGGACAGCAAGCAGAATCTTGTCTTGTCTTGTCTGTCTGTCTGTCTGTCTATCTGGCTATCTGTCTGTCTGTCTGTCTGTCCGGGATGATGTCCAAGATTCGCTCAGCGCCACGGATTATCTTTCGGGGCAGTCACGTTATCTCGGCATGCGGCGTTACGTAGCCCCCGCGCTAAGCTTAGCGTGTGCCTGATCCGGCAAACCAACCGCAGATCGCCGCTGCTGATTGGCTGCGGGGGAACCTTGGTCTGCAGCGCTAGTCTATTTTTAGAACCGCGCGCATGGGCCTGGAGGCGGCTGTAAAGTGGAGCGCTGTACCGAATTACGGTATATATGGCGTACGGTACAGTCTTTGGTACCACTAGCATTATTAACACGTGATGTTATCGGCAGCCGCAAGAATATATTTTCCGGTGGTCCCGTGACCGCGGTGTTGCCAGATTGAAGGCCGCATCGAGACCAAGTCCAAGTCCGCATCCTCGACATTCAACAAACACTCCATCCAGGCTGATATACCGATATCCTGGCTATTCTTACATCGCGCATTTTTCTTTCGCACCAGCTGGACATATTGCTCCATCTTCTCCGCAGCCCAGCAGGAAGACCGTTTAACGTTCCTGGACAAGCCGATCTCCCACGTGCTGGACCATCGAATGACGTTAGCTTCGACGTAAACCCCCTTATTGCACGACTGCGAAGTTCGATATAAGCCCAGCCCTGGACTGCCGCGGACATCGCCTTGACATTTTCTTCTCCTATATATTTGCGCATAAGCGGCGCGTACTCGTTCATGCGCAACCCATAGGATCGCATAATCACACTTATCTCGACCACATCCATCGAATCAACATGGCAGTTGCAACTTCGGTCCAAGATCGGACGACGGAGTTCAAATCCATTCTTACGCAGGCGCAAAAACGTATAAATCATTCCAAAACTGGCCCTCAGAGACAAGCCCTGCTATCGGATGCCCAACGGAAGGGAGCAAATGGATCCCCCAATGGAACGGCCGGCGGGAAAAGAGCGGCGAGATCGGAATTTGCGAGACGGGCTGCTGAAATCGGAAGAGGAATAACCGGTACAATGGCGAAATTACAGAGACTAGCAATGTGTAAGTTTAGCGCCAGGCAGTTCGTTTACTTGCTGCGTTGGATACCGATGGCAATGGAACCAAGTAGCTGACTTGATTTTGACAGTGGCCAAGCGAAAAACACTGTTCGATGATCGACCTGTCGAAATATCAGAACTCACATATGTTATCAAACAAGATCTTGCGTCTTTGAATTCTCAAATTGCATCTCTACAATCCCTCACGCAAGCCCAGCACCCGAAGTCATCGCGGAGTAAAGTCGATCAGGAAGGAGAGCATAATGACAACGTAAGTGTTGCATTTCCCTTTTTTTTTTTTTTTTTTTTAATCCATTATTCCAATATTAGATAGCTGAACGTATATTCTAGGTCGTGGTTATGCTTCAAGGCAAGCTCGCAGATGTTGGAGCCAATTTCAAAGAGGTGCTTGAAGTCAGGACACAAAATATTCGCGCCTCGCGGTCAAGAACGGAAAATTTCGTCTCATCTGTATCTTCAAAATCACAATCCGCCTTGGATCCCCAGCGCTCAGATTCCCCGCTATATCAACCTCCACGAAGTCGAAGTCCACAGCCAGGCTTCCAATCTAGTTCCTCCGATTTACTAAGTCTCGAACCATCTTCTTCGGCAAGCCCATTTAGGGGAGGGCCACAGTCTGATCAACAGATGTTGATGATGGAGGAGGCACAGTCTTCAAATTCGTACATACAAGCCCGAGGTGAAGCCATAGAAGCCATCGAGCGCACAATAAACGAACTTGGCGGGATATTTGGACAGCTGGCCTCCATGGTTAGCGAACAATCCGAGATGATCCAGCGAATTGATGCCAACACAGAAGACGTGGTGGATAATGTTCAAGGAGCTCACAGAGAACTATTGAAATATTGGTCTCGAGTTTCAGGAAATCGATGGTTGGTAGCAAAGATGTTTGGTGTTCTAATGGTATGTTCCTTCTCTTCTTCTTACCCGCTTTTGTCCCCAATTTTCACTCTCAAAAAGGCTCTACGCTCGCTATTTGAAGATATACTAACGACGAATTCTAGATATTTTTCCTTCTATGGGTTCTAATATCGGGCTAGCAAGGCCTAATTCTCTCTGTATATTATTAGATTCCCTACAGTGCGTGCGGTGCATTTGTTCAAAGCATTACCTTCTCAGAACCCAGGCGTCGAGGCTTTTGATTTCAAGGTTTGTCGTTTAGCAGCATTTGATATACACGTTGGCTTCAGTGCCCTTCTCAAGCATTTACGTTTGTCTCTTCTCGCCTGATCTGTTCATGTTTTGCTGGCATTTCAAGACCTCTGAGAGATCAACCCTCATTCATTTTCTATCACTTCCTTTTTCTTTTTCTTTTCTGTGTCATCTTTATTCCCTCAAATCTCTTTTTAATTAATATCAACTGTCCATCGCTTGCCCCACCCTTCCCTTTGTCAGAATACGTCTAGAGAAGATTCCATGAATTTAACTGTTTGAGTTATGACCCAAAGACACGAATACGATCCAAACGCGCCAGTTTGTGAATGTTGTTATACACATTCTCCAAAGACTATGCAGCCCTACTACTAACAAAGCCATTCCATTCAGTATAACCGAGAAAAGCCTGCCAATAAACAATATACAACTTCGTCGGCTTCTCATTTGAAAAAAAAAAATGAGAAGGAAGCGTCCAAATGCTCAACGCCATAACTCCAAATCAATGCAAACTTATTCATACCTCATCCGTCACCTAGTCTCATGTCTTTTTCTACCACCTCACTGCAGCAACCAATCCGTGAAATACCCCGTCGCCAGCGCAAACACCGCCTTGTGCAGTATATCAATCACCTGCTCGTTAACCGGCCACGTCCTAAACATTTCACCAAACAAATTAGCCACAAACTCAAAACGATGAAAATCCACTACTCCCTCCCCTGGCCAAATGGCAAGAACCTACCAAGGCAGCGCCCCAACCCCCGTCCAATTCTCCAACGTCTGATCAATCATCAACCGCACCCCAATAAACATGAAATCCGCAAACGGTCCCCGAACCCCATAAACGCTCATGAGCGCACGCAGCACGCCCGCCGCCGCGCCTTGCCCGTAATGCATGCACATGTTTAGCGGGAACATTTCGGATTCGGGCCGGGGGGAGAGGTTTAGGAGGCGCTGGAGGGTGTAGCCGGGCACGAGGGAGTTGGGCCGGTTTGTGAAGAATTGTTCGACCTTTTCGACGGCGGTCATTCTGGATGGGGTTTGTTAGTTAATGGGCTACTTTTCATTGTACAGGAGAGGAGGGGGGTGGGGGGGTTGGTTGGAGAAGAGCAGGGGGCTGGCTTAACATACGCGACCACGCCCATAAGGCCTGCGCCGAAGCCGTAGAGGACTACATTGCTGCATGATACGTTGGGCTTGGGGCGCTCGGGGAGCGTGGTGCGGCGGGTTGAGGCGGGCATGGTTGATGCTTTTGGGGGGTGGTTGAATTATGAATATTCCTGGTGTGTAACGGGTGTACTATATTTCCTGCTACGTTAGAACTTGGTAATCAGCGTACAATTGTTGATAAAAATATGCACGATAGCAATCTCTCAGACTTTGTTACAGTGCCGCTGGGCTGCACGGTCATGATGACGTCACAGTACGGGGAAGCTTGATGGCTCCCTTCAATAGTAAACAATAGGGCACTTCTAACCCTAATTAGTGGGCTTTTCTTGTAGAAGATATGGCAGAGGGTTTCTTCACATATATTGGGTGTCGTTTTCCTTGGAAGTTTCCCTAGCTCTGTGAACAATCTACGCACCAAAGTTTGGGGCATTTCTCAGCCGTAGCGGCAAAGAAACTTGAAGATTCATTATGCCTTGAGAAAATGCGGCACGAGTAATCGAAGAACAAATCTGATTCAAGGTTTTCAAGACTGTGCGCGCACTGCAAGGCGACATTTCCCAGGTCTGATGCCAGAAGTCTCTCGTAAACGATTCTCCAAAGGAGTTCGAGAGAGTGCGGGTTTTAAGGGAGCGCGGGAGTGATTCGCGCAGGGGGTATTGGAAAATCATTAGTACTTTCGGGCATACCGGGATTTCGCCTTGGCTGTTTATTGATGCCACACTGACCAATGTTTTTGGACTTGGATATACGCAATACGGATAATGGAAAAGTATGAGCGAGACGCTTAAACAGTTAACCCCCTCGAGCACTCCGGCGATATCATGGGACCTTGCACGGCAATTCTCACGCAGCCCCTAGTCTAGACAACTCAAGAATAAAGCGCTTATATTAAGGGAAGCGTTCAGTAGGTTAGGCTTATGGCTAGCCGACCATGGTGTTTGGATAGGGGGTCCGGTGGGATGCTTTGAGTTTTGACGACCCCTGTGCGCGGCCATGAGCACAACGGTGATATAGGATCTCATACTTGATTGCCGAAGGATTTTCTAGTATAGCAAGCGAAAACGGCGCTCGCATTAGACACCACGATGGCAGTGAATGTATTCATTCTATTCCCACAGACTGGTTTTATGAGACTATCAAAGTTAGGAAATTTGACTATGCCATCTTACCAGAAGCTGAAAGTCAAAGACTCCCTCTCAGTTAGCCTTGAGAAAGTTTAAAGCAGCCAAAGGCGCAGCCTGTTTGATCACGCATCTTCATCTTGTCCCAAGATGAAAAGGGATTTACTTCATTACTTCTCGGCCATGCTATGGACATTTATGGCTATAGCTTGCAGCAATACAGCAACCGAACTCTGGCTTACCCTGGCGTGGATTTGAGATTATGTCCTTTTTTTTTTTTCTTTTAAAGTTCTGATCAAGAAGTTGATATCAGAGATGCTGAACAGCGCCAGGCGCTAAGTAATCCTTTTCTCGCTTCTGCGTGTTTCGTATCTCGTATTCCGGCAATTCTCGTTGACACGTCTTGGTTGTCGTTGGCATTCGAACGACTTCAACAGAACTTGAAAACACCACAAGCAGTTGCCCTGAGAACCCAGTCTTGTGGCTTATCGTAGTCATAGACAAACCTTAGTTTGGTAACAGCAATCCACCAGGTCATATTGCGGCAGCCTGGTGAGGTTGTTGTCGATGGCCGTATGCCATATGGACATCACAACCACTCGGAGGCGTTGGCTAAACGAGAAGCCTGCCGAATGTGGCTAGTCCACGCCGAGATGCCGATGTCGATATCAGAATCTATACGCCGTCTGGTCTGGTTCTTCTGTTGAGATAGGGGTATATAACTCCTGGGAAGCAGCCATGGAGGGAGACGTTTGGATTCATCTTCTTTATCCAGAGCGTCTTAAACATCTATATCTGTTACTATACTTTTAGACTCTGGATCGTGTCTTGAGAATAAAGCACTACTCTTTTCCCTATGCTTTTGCTTCTCACGTTGATATTCGCAATCAATTTTTTATATTGAGTCTTTTCTTGCAGTTAAGAACATAATTTGATAAGTTTACCACAATGGGTGGGCCCGGTACCGGTATGTGTCTAGTCCTCTCGGAGAATATCCTCTCTTACTTCACTCGAAGACTGTTACTGATTAGCTGCCCCAGAAGGTTTTAGTTACTTCCAATACCATCCCGCAAAAGGAGCGTCCGCAGCGTTTGCGGCACTTTGGATTATTTCAGGGATGTTGCATCTTTGGCAGAATAATTTGTAAGTATATGTAGGACTTACAATCATTCTATACCAAGCTCTTCCTTAGTTTCTAACTTATTTGAACAGGAGATATAAAACATGGCGGATGGGCTTTTTACTTCCGTGGATTTCGATCGTCTTTGCCGTTGGTTATACCCTTCGTGAAGTAGCAGCCCATGGCCACTACGGAAATCTTAAGCTTTTCATTGCCACGACGTGCTTTATATTTTGTGCTCCGTAAGTCAACCCCTTACCGCTATGCCGCGATGATTACTCTGAAGATCACATTTCACAGCCTCCAAAACATACTGACATCATTTGTAGCCCCATATACCTCGCCATAATCTCCATAATTTTTGGCCGTGTACTATACTATGTCCCCTGGCTATCGCCAATGCACCCAGGGCGGGTCATATCGACCTTCCTAGGATTCGATGGCATCATTGAAGGTTTGGCTGGCACGGGAGCATCCCTCACATCAAATCTTGACAACTCAGAGGCAACTCGAAAGGTCGGCGATGCCATAATCAAAGCATCCATTCTTGCTCAAATCCCGGTTTTTACCTCCTTTTTCCTCCTCGTCGCCGTTTTCCACCGCCGCTTACACAAAGCCGGCATTCATAGCTCCAATCTATGCAAAGTACTCATAACCCTTTACCTAGCCTGCCTGCTAATAATGATTCGGAACATTTTCCGCATCGTCGAGACATTTCAAGGCTGGGGGTCTTCTATGGGTAGTACCGAAGCGTACTTCTGGGGTCTCGATGCCGTGTCTGTATTCGTCATCACTGTTATGATGAATTTGTACCCTCCGGCCAGTTACCTTCCTCGGTCTTATAAGACTTACCTGGCGCGGGATGGAAAGACAGAGCTGACGGGCCCTGGGTGGGTTGATGATAGACATTTCCTCCTGACTGTCTTTGACCCCTTTGATATTACTGGGGCCATAAAGGGGAAGGACAAGAAGATGGCGTTTTGGGAGGAGGACGGGGTCCGAGCCGAGGGGCCATCGCAGGCCTGATATAACCTTCCTCGTGAGTGGTGGTTTGGACTCGTTAGATATGAATATAGATTGTCGGGTTTGATATTGGCATGGATTTATCCCTTTTTATTACTTTTTTTGTCTTTTATCCTTTCGTAGATTTCTTTCCCCCTTTCCTCTTTGCTAATCTTGTCCCTTTCCCACGTTGAACCTGTTCATAGTCCGCCCTTTTACTTTAGCAAAACTGTACACTATAGAATAACTCTGGTTTGACGACTCAACTAATCCAATTTCTATTAGTTTCTTTTTGATTCTATTGTATGGTCAACTTCTTCAATGTCCGCACCAGCTACGCTATAAAAGCCCCATGAATTACTCTCCTTTCTTATGGGTCATGCTATTCAAAAGCAATGAAAAATCATTTTGACTAGGATGAAACAGTCCGTCCTTTTTCAACGGGCACGTAACAGAGAAGGTCAAGGGTTCGAAGAAAGACAGGAATAAAAAGAGGCGCGGGCGTTTTCAATCTTAGCCAAGGTACAATTAAGAAATATCAATGTATCAAGATTCAGTTAAAATGTATATAAGATATGAGAGTAATTAAGAAAGACATTCAGTGCGTTTTTACCAGACCCGTCGACCATAGTACTTCGTGCATCCCGTTGCGCAGCTAAGGTGCAGTTTATTCGAGAACTTCCCAGCGTAGAATTTTTGGAATAGAGATGTAAATTTCTTCAGAAGATGGGAGTAAGCGCTGGTTATCCCATTCACACTATATTGTTCTCAAGTGTCACAAGGACATTGAAGGCCCCTTTCCGTTCAGCATAGTCAATTGTAATACTTCTTATCCCAAACTTAGAGCAACCTAGTTGAAAACAATAATCAGAAATAAAATCCGCAACAAGTTTCATGGCATCAGTTCCCAGCAAGACAAGGAACATGAGCTCTTCCGCAGTTCAAGTACTACCATCGGAAGCATAGCTTCAAGTATCTTTTGTGAATTGATGGGATCGAGGAAAGTCGAGAAATTGGCTTGTGTTTGTTTCTTTCGATGTTAAAGGCCGAGTTTCACCCTATGCGCGCGACGGATGAGGCGTACAGTAAGAACGGGGAGATTCGAAATCATTATGAACCTTATATTGGGGGAATCTCTGTGAGTCGCTCGGCTAGCGAGCATAGAAGCAGTTATATGAGACTGTTATTTGAGTAGAGGTTGTCTTTGTTGCTTACATTTCAGACGGCGAATCTTCTTGATGTGCTTTTATGAATTAACCTGTTCTAGGGAAAACACATTTTCGCCCTTTTTTTCCCCAGCGCTCGTACTCCTTAATATGCAGTCTTATGTTTCGCGCTGTTGTATTATCCTGCTTCTCACTGACTATAGCATCAATCGCATTCACTAAATTATACATCAGACCGCCTCTTTTATTTGCCATTCATGGAGCAGATGTACTCATACATACCCCTTCTACCAAGTAGCGCTCCCAAGCCATAGGCAGTCCAGCTTGAGGCTCAGCACGACCTTAAACATAAGCACAGTTTGTACTAAAAGTTTTGAGCTCATTATCCTTTCCGCCCTGTTGCGGCGGATGTCTGTGCCCCTGCTCAACGGCCAATGGAAGATGAGGCAATCGCCACACTTCGTATTCTGATGCAAGTTGTAAAGAGAACTGGAGCATTCCAAGAAAGATTCAGCCTACTACTGCTCCGTAGATCCATGATAAAAGGGAAATATAATGACCGGATTTCTTATCCTGCGTTCTGATATCGCCCGTGGGAAGTTCTGGGAACCCGCAGTGATCGCACCGAGAAACCAAATACCCTATCTTTCAGCATCTCTCTCGCTATCATCCAATATTCTCCTCCTTCCTCACCAGTCCATCTCCAAATGAAACCAGCGTTGCTTTTACTCCCGCTCTTCTCCCTCCTCTCCACCCCACTCTACGCCGTCAACACCCGCTGTGACCCAAGTTCCTCCTGGGGTTCGCGCCCAGACTGCATCTGCATCGACCACAACGAGTGCACGAACAAATGGAGCGGCATCGCTGTGCAGGGCTCACCGGGTGACTGGCCATGTCCCTCGGATGCGAGCAATGTCTGGGGCTGCATGGTCGGCCACCCATGCGTAACGCGGGATTCTTATTGTGGATGGAAGGATGTCTGTATGGGAAGCGGACGGTATGCGGGGAGGGTGTTGCCTGGTATGTCCTTTTCCCTGGACTTTCTTTATTATTCCGGTTGGTAATTTGGGCGTTTGCTAAGTTGTGTGGTTTTGGACAGTGGGATAGATCCTGTCTGCCCCGGCGGTAATGATTTTGTGTGCTGTGACAGGCACGGTTCGTGATGCCAGGATGCTAGACTGAGTTCTGAGAGGCTGTTTTAACGATTCTGATAATTGGTCGCCGCTTCATGGATTTCTTTTTTGTTAATGAGTTTGCAAATGGGCTGCTCATTGCTGTACCCCTGAAATAGTCTGTGGTTCATGGTGCGCCACTGAATGGCCATTTCTGCACACCTGCACACCCCCTCTCAAAGGGTTCAAGTTTCTCAGAAGCAGCTTTCGAAACATTGTCTGTTCACAATATTCTTCCACATATTTTGCATCATTTACGCATACTTCGTACTTTCTTGGTCTTTCAGGTTTGCCGACTCACCTCAAAATGATGGCAAAAGGAGATCTCCTGAACTGCGCGCCCCCCCCCCAAACCCGTAATATTTGCGGCTTCTCTAGTGCCTGTTTAGTGAGAACTATCACTGTCCTTCAAGCCACATTCAACGCCCAAGAGCAAACTTACACACAAAATGCCACTTTTTTCAATCCCCGCCATTATTAGAAAAGTGATATGACGATCCGATTCCCCAGACTCGATCCATTGCTTGCATGATCGTGATGGGCCGTGATCAATTACTGATTTAGGGCGCGCCAATCTCGTATTGCTTTTGAGATGGCTCATGTTATCCAATCGCCGCCTGGCTTTTCTGGCTTTGTGCTGCGTTTTCGGGTTGTCGGATGGGATTGATGCTAACTCGATTGTGGTTTAATTCGATTTTATACCGATCGAGGCTTGCTCGTCTGTGTATCTATCTCCAAGGAGACACTCAAAGAAGAGGGCCGAGCCTCATTGAAATACCCCGGAGATGTTTTATCACCAGTCCCTGTTATTCTACCGATCTCGATTTCTCCTTTTCCTTTTGCTGTGATCTCTATCGACTTCAATCACTAATCCGCTCACGATGGCCAAGCTCCCTTCCATTTCCACGTTTACCCTAATATGGCTTTTTACGCTGGTGAACGCACAGAAGAAGCCAAACAATGACTCCGGCCAGCCCGCTCAGAAGATAGGCAATGGATTCTCCCCCGCCAGTCCGTTGTTTGTACGCGCATTAGACCCCAGGCAAACTTACAAGTGCGCCGATGAGGGATTCTACCCCTGCTCACGTACGGTCTCCGAACCCTACCTCTAATGAACTTGATACTGACTAACAACCCAGACCTCCGCGGTTGCTGTCAAATCGGCTGGAACTGCTGTCCAGCCGAATGTTGCCCCAGCGGCACACGATGCTGCGAAGAAGGCGGCTGCATCTACCCCGGCGGCGAATGCTGTGGTGATGGTTTCTCTTGTCCGCCCGGTTCCACCTGCTACCGCTCCGGCGGATACTGGCGATGTCGACCCCGCTGTGAAGAGGTAACTACCATCACGAAAACAGTTACCCGTACCAGAACCCGCGAGACAACGACGGTCACAACAACGGCCTCGGAAGAGGCACCATCTGGATTCAGCTGTGCGCCCATGACCGTGACGAACGCTGTTGGTGACTCGCTGGAGCTTAATAATGACTGCGGGCTCAAGTACTTCCCGGCCAAGACTACTACTAGTTATGCGCAGGTGGCGGGAATGGTAAGGGCTAGGCAGGACGATTGCCCGCCAACACGCACCACGATGACCGTGTACGAAACTGACGGCACGACTGATATGGCAACTGTGACGGCGACGATCACGCCAGCGTCCGCCCCGTCTGGTTTCTCCTGTCCGCCTATGACGGTGACGAATGCTATGGGCGATGAGCTCACTATGGACGAGAATTGTGGGCTGCAGTATTCACCGACAGGGCCACTTGGAGCGTCTAGGCCGAACGCGGCCCGGAAAATTGATGTTTTTGCGGTGATTTTTTGCGTTATTTCGGGTGGTGTGTTCGCGCTTTTAGCTGGACTGTCTGTGTAGGCTGTTTGCAACTGGCCGTTGCATATAGGCATAATAATAATGCAATAAACCAAAGAATCAAACGGACATGCCAGGATCAAGGTCAGAAGACGGGCCTAAATCTCTGCTCAGGCGCTCAATATGGAAAAGAGTCCAATGTGCGTCGTGTGACACCGCGTCACCTTGATATCTAGATACAAATACACAAGATGAGATCAATATTGCATCTTACTTTCGGTATACCCACCATTAACCGTCCGAACTACCAATGCCCTAATTCTGCTCAACACAAAGGACCCCACCGCCCCCCTTCGTAGATTCACTCCGCAAATACCCTTCCAAACTCTCAAAGTCCTCCCTCAACAAACCACCCTCGTTCCATTTCCTTGTTGTATCAAAATCAATCAAAATCGCCCTATCCCCCCGCACCAAAAAGTTAAACCGATTGACCTCCCCATGCCGAATCCCAGACTTATGAAGCCTGGCCAGCGTCTTCTGGCAAGCAGCTAAATCCCCAGGTTCTGCATGTCTTGGCATTGGTGATCCGCCCCATCAAAAATTCGATTATCCGCCCGCCACCTTCTGTCAAATGTCGCAAGAACCACGAACCGATCCCCTGATGCCCATCAATCCACTCGCATGCCGTCGTCTCGTTCTCCATATACCCAGTTTCTCACTCGAAACGGGCAAACTTGGCGACGACCGTCTCATTGCCGAATAATCGTGACGGGCAGGTCACCTAGTAAATACCTGTGCGGAGCTTCTCACCGACCACGATACCTGAGAAGTCAATCATGGTTTTATGCCACTTGTTTCTCACGCCGGGGAATTCGGTGTAAACAGCTTGGGAGAAGTAAGGTCGGTCTGTGGTTGGGTCTTTGGCTACTAATCCATCGTTCTAGTCGCTTGGAGGTAGAGGAGGGAGCAGTGAGACTAGAGATGGGCCGAAACTCATGTCCTCCACTGCGTACAGGCCGGTTTCAATGGTGATGTATTTGACAGAATGACCGTCTGCGAGGATGTGGAAGTAACTTTCGTCATTCTCGTCAGCTTCAACCTGTAGCAGTTCCACGCCGGGGGGGGGGGGTTGTGAGATATTGTCATTGTCGTTTCTGCTCAATGGCGGGCAAATACTAATTCTAATCAAACTAGAGATACTAATTTCCCAGGTATATAGCCTGTGGGTAAATTAATAAGTGAATGTGATCGTCGAAGCTCACCTCTATAAATTTTCTTCGCCAATGAAGCGGTCGGTTATAGTGGTGCTTCTTACAAGCAACATAATGAAAGTCCCATTTAGAAGACCTGGTGGGAAAATCCAAAAAAGGTGCGCGGACAACTGCCACAAACCGTTTGGGGTTGTGGAACTGTGCATTAAACTCATCCTCAGTTTTAGGTCGACGGGCTGTTCGCACTCTATTCCCGCTTGTATGTTGTAGTTGCTGAGAGTTGTGCTGTTCGATTTTCTTCATAAACGTATCTTCAACGTACTGCTCCATCTCACCCCGGTACCGTGAAAAGCGATGCCAGCCTGCCTTGCTGTATCATGATCGACTAATGTGAGTCGAGTACGGCATTTTATTTCTCCAGTCGAATAGGTACCTGGAATACTTCGTATAGAAGGAATGGTAGCAAGATGTTCACGTTGAAGTCCAAATTTCCGGAGCATATCTGCCCGCAGTAGCGGAAGGAAGTGAGTCTTCTCACGGAAGCAGAGGTAACAAACACGGCGACAGGTGATGAGGTATATATCCTCCCAAGTCACCACAACTGTCGCACTCAGCCGTGCATAGTGCCTTACAAAGAGAGCGGCATAGAATCAACCGTCCTGCCTTGATACTGAGAATGCATCTAAGTAAAACTGGTGCGTGTGAAATGATGGCCTTCTACTGAGGGACTGAGTCGACTGCCTCCATGGCCCGCTGATTGACGCGGCGGAAATCAGTAAGAGAGCGCATGTCGAGTTGAGCGAGAACTATACTCGAAAGTTCCAAAGGGAGCTGCTCCAGGGCTCCGGGCGGATACTTTGGGTTAGGGCGATGTCGTCCATTGTCAAGAGGGCAAGTCTTTTCAACGAAAGTTTCGCCCAAAGTGCAACCGCTTAGATTGGGGAATTCGCAAGTCAATGTGCTTAGACAGTAAGGCTTCCCCATATAATGGATACTTAGACTAGAAAACTTTGTAACGCCCGGAAGCATATGATTGAGACATCGGATGATACTCTATGAAGGAAGATGTAAACAAGGGGGTCTTTTATATGCGGGAAATTAGATATTCCGGGCGGTTCGCTGTTAACTAGTTAGGGTTAGGGCTACAGTCCATTTGGAGCCATTATTATAATTAGGGGTCAAACAACAACTGGAAAGCGGGCACCTTGGTACTCGGCAAAAGGTCTGAAAATTGAAAGAAATAACAGCTCCAATAATCGGGAATGCAAATAAATTGCGGGGAGAAGTCGACAAGAAGCCTCGCGCCCTTTTCGACGGCGCTTTCTCCGCCGAGCACTGGCAGCAGCTACGGAGCTTCAGCCGGCCGAACCACCAGCGCTGGATAAAAGGGAACTGGCCTGGGCCAATAGGCTATAATCCAGCAGTCCCGCTGCTATCAAAATGCTGTCTTTTCCCCCACTATTACCCGCTGCTGCGAACATGTTACATGATGATGTCGATGGCGGGGTGTGCATCATTATTTTCGAGCGACCGAAGCCACGTCCCGCGAAAACAGACTCGCTGGGCAAAGCTCATAGCAGATGCTGCGGGATATGGCGAGGATACAATGGCTGGAATGCAAGGAAAGAACCGGGTACTGTTTGATGGATTATCTACGATCCTTTTCTTATTTCTTACGCAGATAAAAGCGCGGGGCTTGCTGTTTCCCGGCTGAATCTGTTTTGCTGATACTAGAACACCCTGGAAGGACCGTATGATAGATACCGTTCGATCAAGATTGCTCAAAACCCACTTCTTCCTTGCATACGGTTGAAGCTAACCAGAGGCTGTTATCCGTCGGCTTTTTATTATAGGAGAGATACTTAATATAAATATCTTCCGTTCCTTGGTGTCTCTGTTTACACAGCTGGAGCTCAACCTCTTCGCACTCTGATTCTACACACCCCCTGCACAATGTCTGCTGAAAAACCCTCAATAGGCTTCGTTGGCCTTGGCCTTATGGGCTTTGGCATGGCCACTAATCTGGTCAAATCAGGCTATGTTGTCAAAGGATTCGACGTCTGGGGACCAACTCTGGACCGCTTCAAGGCTGCCGGCGGTCAGACTGCTTCATCACCTGGAGATGCGGCGAGCGGGAATCTGTACTGTGTCTGTATGGTTGCTACCGCCGCACAGGCGCAGGCCGCGATCTTTGACCATGAGAATGCCATAGCGAAGGGTATGCTACGTTTTTTGTTTAATCCAAATTGCACAGCTTGCTAACATTTACCGTATAGCTCTTCCAAAGGGCGCCACACTCATCCTATGCTCAACCATCCCCGCCGTCACCGCACAGTCATTCCGCGATCAACTCATAGCAATTGGCCGCGACGACGTCTACTTTATTGATGCACCAGTCTCGGGCGGAGCCAAAAGAGCTGCAGAGGGTACCCTCTCTATTATGGCCGGCGCTTCAGATGCAGCGCTGGAAAAGGGAAAATTCCTTCTTGCAGAGATGGCCGACACCCACAAGTTATACCTCGTCCCCGGCGGAATTGGAGCCGGAAGCAACATGAAGATGGTCCACCAGGTGCTCGCAGCCATTCACATCCTCGCAGCGAGCGAGGTTATGGGTCTCGCAGCACGGTTAGGCTTGAACGCCAAAGAGGCCGGAGAGGCACTTACATCCTCCGAGGCGTGGGGTTTCATGCACGAAAACCGCTACCCACGCATGCTCGTGGAAGACTATTATCCCGGTGCCAGTGCCATAACCATCATCCTAAAGGACGTGGTACGTTTAAATCTCCTACAGCATACTCCTTCACGCGCAAATTCCCGAACTAACTAAGGCAAATCAGGGAATCGTCACTGCCGCCGCCCGCCTCCACAACTTCCCCACCCCCCTCTGCAGCGTCGCCGAGCAAGTCTACCTCTCGGCCCTCCCCCTAGGCTTTGGTGGTGACGACGATGCCAGCGCTGTGCGCCTCTACTATCCTGATCCCATCTCCAAAGCTGAGCCCAAAGCCTCTCTAGACCCGGCTACCAATGCCGCTGCTCTCAAAATTGTCGTTGACCTGCTCACCAACATCCATCTCGTGGCTGCTGCCGAGGCCGTCTCTTTTGCCCGCTATTTGAAAGTTGACATGCCACTATTTTACGATGTTGTTAGTGCGGCGGCGGGTGGGAGCACGATGTTTAAGTTGCGTGGAGCGGAGATGATGGCGGGGTTGAAGGAGAGTGCTAGTAAGAGAACTGTGAATGATGCAGCAAGGGACCTTGCGGCTGCGGTGCAGGCTGCAAGAGATGTTAACTGTCCATTGCATTTAGGCAATGCGGCTCTGAACCTGCTGTATCTGGCCAAGAAGCAGGGCTTTGGGGATAAGGCTGATGCACATGTGCTGAGGGTCTACGAGGATGAGAAGTAGGGGTCATGCCATTTCGTTGGCCGGATGTTCGGGGTTTCCATATATGCTTATTTTTCGGCGCGTTGTATTTACTGTTTCCTTTTCACTGTCATATTGCTTCTTGAATTGTTCTTATAGAAGACCTATGCATCAAAGTATACATTCACGAATCATGAAATGAAATGTACGGATACTGTGTCCGAATTAGAGGGTCAATAACTAAATATTTGCCTCGTATTAGCGCCACTTACCTGTTCTCCTCTAAATACATACGAAAAATGCCCTATATACCAAGTCGTTGATGCATATGTACACTCCTCTATTCTTTCAGAAAGATCAGATCGGTCCGCTGCTTTTTGCAACTCACCACTGTCACACCTTATACACCAACTTCTGCCCACTAACTTTATTCTCCCTCATCGCCTCCCACCCCTCCGGAATCTTGTCAAACCCCCCGTGCTCCTCCGTTGACACCCGATGCGCCCTCACCTTCCCCTCCGCAACCAACCCCTCCGCAACCGCCCCGAATCTCTTCGCAAACTCAAAGTCCTCAGGCTGTGCCGCAATCTCCTTCCCGCCAAACACGAAATCCTCATTGAAGATCGTATACGCGATTCTGCAATCGCTCTGCACATCCTGGTCGCTGCGCCGCGTGGGCCGCACGCGGAGAGTGGCCATGTACCTATTGTTTGCAGTGGGTTCGGAGGAGAGGGCGTCGCCGCTGACCGCGGCGGTTTGCGGGAGGGCGATGGTGTCGTAAACGAGGTGGAGGGTGTTGTTGGTGTGTTCGCGGATCTTGCGGCCGACGTCTGGATCGTGGTGGTCAAAGGCGGCGTCGGCGCCGAGGGATTTGACGTAGTCGAAGTTGGAGGGGGAACAGGTTGTTACGACTTTGTAGCCGGAGCTAGATACATCGCCATCACCGGTAGTTATTTTGTTAGCAAGTCCATCCCTCGCTTCGATCTAACAAGGAAAAACATCATAGTCAATCCATACAGCTTTGCAAACTGAATCGCCAATGCCCCCGTCGCTGAACTCCCGCCATAAATTAACACATACTCCCCATCCCTCACGGGCTGGCCGGGCCACGCCAACTGCAGGATTCCCTGGTACAGCCCCTGGCCCACCGTATACAATCCCAACGGCAAAGACGCCGCCTCGTCCATCGGCATACCCTCCGGCACCCTCAAGAGCAGATCCCCCTTGCTAATAACATACTCGGCAAACGCCCCGCCGTCCGGTCGTAGTTTGTTCAGGCCATGGCTAAAGCCCATGACCCGGTCGCCCTTGGCGAACTTCTTGGTCACGGCACTGCCCACCTCCTCGACCGTGCCGGAGAAGTCGCAGCCGGCTATTGCACCCGGGACGGTGGAGGTTTTGTTTAGCCGTTTCCAGTCGGTGGGGTTGAGGGCGACGTAGGAGGTTTTCACGAGGACATAGTCGGCTGGTACGGAGGGGATGGCTTGGTCTATTTTGACGAGGGGTTCGCACTCGGGGCCGGCGACGAGGGCTTTTTGCTGTTTTGGGATGGCCATTTTTGGTGGGTGATCCAGGGATAGATGGCGGGAGACGGAGAAACAGAATGCAAGTACGTAGAGAGTGTCTGGCAATTTAATATCTCTATGGGACGGGGAAGCCGATGCTGTTAATTTCGAAGGGACGAGGGCATATTAATACTCCGCAGGGACGGGGTTGAATTGCATCGATCGACACCTGGGGTGTACCATAATTCGTTCCCGCCGTGGATATATGACCAGAAGGATTGGAGGCGATGCATCATTGTACATGAAGCTGTCGTCAAAGTATGGGGAAACTTTAACTCAATGAGGGGAAGTGGTTTCATCCCTCGTCTAAGCCGAAGAATGGCGGTGACATCACCCCTTGGCCAAACATTAACCGTCGAGCCGGATCTATGGTAGCGATTCCCGGTTGAATCCCCTGGATAGAAGAGTAACTTCCCCACAAAGGGTACTCCGTACAAAGATCCAGGGTCTCTTTGCCGGGCATTGATATAGAACCGGGTTCATCGTCAAAGACGATAGTTATTCGAGTGCGGAGGATGTAAACGTTTCTATATAATCGCCACTCACAGCCGCAAGACTCTTCAGAAACCACCTATATATAGCAGCTAAACTATTTATTGACAAGCAAATCATTAGAGGCATATCCGTTCCACATCAATTAATAATCATCGCAAGCATATGATATCAGATTTTGAAAGGAGACCTCGCAAACCATTCATTATCGTTAATCACGCCGCCAAATCACGAATTGCGCAAGAAGCTAGATACTCATCAAACTCCCTTGGAAGCCCAGATGGATTCGCATACCCAACATAACTATCGGGCCGTATCAGATACGCAGCGTCTCGAGCGAAGCCGACACCCTCGTATTCGGCCGTCCAGTCAAAGACATGTAACGCAACCCCTTTCGTCTTGCACCATTCGCTCATGTCGTCCTTGGGAGTCCCATAAACATGCACCTGCCATGCAATTGGTGACAGTGTGGCATGGTTATCAAGTCCGTTTGCGGTGGTATATGGGAGACGGTCTCCGCCATGCACCTGGCCCGCTACTCCTCCTACTGATGCCGTCCCGCTGTAGTTTATGTGTATCTGAGATAGAGAGCGCATTGCATAATCTGTGGCTTTGGGGATTCGTGTTACAACGGGGAGAATCAATGGCATGAGATGGTTGCGGACGATATCTGCAAGGAATCCCTCTGAAGTTGCCAGGGAGAAGGCTCGGTCGGTCTTATGTATCAAAGTGCGCGCGAACGGAATCCGCTCTTCCTCATAGCTGTTGAGCAGAGACTCGTCTGCGTGGCCATGCACAACCGCCACCAATTTCCAGGCTAGGTTAACTGCATCGCCTATTCCTGTATTCATCCCCTGTCCGCCCGCTGGACTGTGAATATGCCCTGCATCACCAACGAGAAATGCCCTACCTTTCCGGAAATGGCTTGCCACGCGGTGGTGGACGTGGTATGTTGAGATCCAGTTGACCTTCTGCAGTTTGATCTTCAAGGAGTCAATGGCGGTACCCAGTATGTCTTCGAGTTTGAGCGTTTCGGGGGATACGTCTGCCTTGTCGCTGGCAATACCCTGTATTCGCAAGCGCGAACCCCCATCATAGGGAAAAACGAGGAAAAAATCTGAAGAATGGAGACTTGCGTGCACTTCTCCGTTTGCCACAGGCCCGCTGGCCTCGACATCCGCAACATAGAACAGCTGTCGATAGGTTCCGCCCGGGAAGCTGACGTCAAGTCCGCGGCGAACTGTAGAGGAAGCCCCGTCGCAGCCAATAATATATTCCGCCTCGCAATTCTCCTCTTTCTCCTGGGTATCATTGTGCAGAAGGTTGTATGAGACATGGTCTCCATGATCTGCGAAATTTACCAGCTCAGTATGCCGCTCCACCACCACGCCCTCCTCTGCCAGCTTCTCTTCCAGCAGCTTTTCGTGCCGGTCCTGGGGATAGATGTGTACGAACGGGTGGGGAGTGAGTCCCTTTGCGATTTCGCCAATGGGAATGCGCACTCTATGTATTCCTTGGATCCAAACGTTCGTGGCTTTTGCTTGTCTGCCGCCAGCAATCACCGCCTCAGTTACGCCTAGTTTGTGGTATAGCTCGAGCGTGCGGGCGTGCATGACAATGGCACGCGAATTAGACGCCCTAAACTCTCCTCTGTCGATTATTCGAAATGGCACCTTCTGTTTCCTTAGCCACAAGGCGAGGACAAGGCCTGAGGGCCCGCTGCCCACGATTAACACTGGGGTGCGTGCCATTGTTTTCTTAAAAACTTGAAGGATACGAATCGAGCAATGGAGATCTTGACAACATTCGGATTAGCAGTGATATTGTGCCAGGAAACGGGAAAGGAGAGGAAGAGAAAGACCGCAAATCATCAGTCGCTCTTTATATGTCATGAAAACTATATATTAGCATATATACCATGGGAGACGCTGATTTACGCGGAGCTGCAGCAAGCTGACAGCCCAAGGGTTTGGCGTAACTCAGCCATCACAATCGGGGTAGAATAGCCTCCGACATGCCGATCTGCTTTCCTCAGGCCAGTTTCCTAAGGGATCAATGATATAGATAATATGACGAGCATGAATGTGGTAAGTTGTCTACACGGACGCAGATACTTACAAAATATGAGAGTCGGACCAACCGTCTGTCATCTAGAGTGAATATTGCTTGACACATCTTCTGAAGTCTTACGCCGCGGTCTAGCCAAGGAACTAGTCATCTGTAGGTAAGTTGCCATCTCGGCCGCGCTTTCAGCATTTTGCCATAGACGTCTGATATGGATATTTATTAAGAACAGTGCGGTGTGTTTGTTGTGTTATATCATCCCAAAGTCCTAACATTTCCACGGGGAGCGCAAAAGAATTTGATATGAGAGCCACCGATGATACTACGAGCCCCGTATTATTTTGAAAATTCAGCGGTGGCGAGAAACATACGTCCGAATCCGGCGCATTGCCCTAATTCGGCGTCTTCCTACCACTGCCCTCGGGGAAGCCAGGTGCTTTATTTGACAGTTAACGGTCTGTTTGACGGTGATTGGAGTCATTGATATTCATCTATTCTTCAGCGGAGCTATTTTTGAAGCTGGCGCTTCGGCTGCGGACCCCGGGACAATCCGCTCCAGCCAGAACCAAGGCGGAACATGCCAACACTCCCCGACCAGCCTTGCAGCAGCAGCATCAGTGCCCGAGGACAGTTTGGCTGGTTATCTTACAGGACGCTTGCCAGCTCATCACTCAAGGGAACCCTGTGTGGCTACTATACTTCCGCTATTCCGCCTGTGCATTGCATATCCGCTTCAAACACCTAACCACTTATCAAATAGTATGCGCATGTATGCAGGTAGTTACCAGGCAGTGATACCTTCACCAAACAGAGCAAGGAAAAGAGCAGTGGGTTTCCAATATAGTCCATCATTGATTCATTGTTGAAAGGTCAATGCCTGCAAGAAGCCCGCTCGTCGAGTCACTGTGCGTCTTCCAAGTTCCGCCCCCTTAACCCCCTTCTTCCGTGTCGCCACCTTCTCCCTCGGCAGCCTAACGAAACAAGCGCCGACATGGATTCCTCGCAAGTGCCGTCAATCATTATTGCAATTCTCATCTAAATAACTCCGCGGGCAGGTTATATCAAGTTGCGCGTTTTGCCGTTTTCGATTGGAGTGGATTATAGGGGCGACGCGTGCGGATGTAATTGTCTGTATAGCATGTCGAAAACTCGAAGCAGCTGCACGTCCTGTTAATAGATTGTTCAGAAAAGCCCCGGAAGAAGTGCACTGCTCCTGGCTTGTTTTCTTGCCATCGCCTCTTGGGGGATGTTATGGCTTGTCATTGACATCATTGTTCGGGATTTGGTGAGCCGATTTCCGGCACAAGAGGGGACTGTGGACATCGGCGAATAACACCCGTTGATAGTACATAGAGAATTTACCAACAACTGATCCATATTATTGATAATTGCGTGGCAAAGTTGGAAGACCACTATTCACCCACTACTGTCCTCTTGTGCTCTTTGTCAAGTTCGAATCCTTCGAAGAAAAGAGGATTCTAAACAATATGAAACTACCGCACATACGGAGTACACACATACATCATTGGTTTGCGAGAAATAAAGTAGAGGCCCCCTGCTGGCGAGATTCAAGATCGAATCAAGTAGTCAATCCGCTTGGGTCGAACCTTATAAAAGACTGGAGCACACGAAGAAGAACCCCGCTTTGTTGAACCCTCTTCAAAGAAAAGGTCGGTTATCCCAGTAGTAGTACTGACTGCATGGAGTACATGTGTGCCCGTTTTGTGTCTATAGGGTAATAACCAGGAATCCGAATACTGCTGAACACTATAATTGCTCCATATGCACCTTTATTGGCCGACTCGTATCGAATTCAGCATTGTAATGGGACAAGTTTTCCGCTCGTGGATACGTGTGAAAGTGGAACTGCATTATCAACCAACCTTTTCTGTTCGTAATATGTGCATATCCCCGAATTTGGTGCCCTAGTCAGAAAAGAATCCCACAATTGAGGTTAGTCTATATTATTCGGGAATCCCCTCACAATCCCTGGAGTTCCTCCGTGTACGACGTATTATCAGGCGAGAACGTTCATTTCCCCATTGCTACCCTATGCCCGACATTGTCATGGCGTGGATGGGGGCATCCATTGTGTCGGTACGTGTACATGTACATAATTCCTGGAGAGGCCCCTCCATTCTATTATAGCGGAGAGCTCTCTTGAACAAGCTACTAGTAGTAGAAAAGGCTCGACTCACTCGAGAGCTTCCTGGTAGGAGTCTCGCATGAGCGCGGTTCAACATCCTGGCCCCAAGGTCCATTTCTCTCCACATAGCGTGCACACTCCAATATAGATGGGTTCATCATGACGACATAGCGTGGCCAGTATCCAGTTTCTGCGGTCTGACATTGCAGCAGCGAATGGAATGCCTTGTGTCTTCGTCGATCAACACCCGTGACAGCAGCGGCAGCAGCAGTTGGGGAGGGGTCTCTGGCCGTCTTGCTATCTACCCCTGGATCCCAGCCTCCCAGGGCCGTTTGAAGGTTGAGAGGGGGTGCGGGATTTGGTTTCTTAAAAGAAAAGAGAAGCCCCCCGTCCCGACTTTCCTGTCCATAAAAATCCCATAAAGGTTGGGTTAAACATATTCAACGTCAATATATATATACATCATTATTTTTAATTTTCGGTTTCGATTTCAATAGAGCGATGTTATAATATACCCAACTTCTTCCGAGTTTCTTTCTTCCATTTACCTTCTCTTCCCGCAGTATTTCCCTTTTTTTTTTTTTTTTTTTTTTTTTTTTTGATGGCAGCGAGACAGCATTTTAAATCTTACAGGAGAAATTAATCTATTCAATCGCCAGCAAACCATCAACAACAAAAACCAGACAAAATGCTAGAATTCCTTTATATGCAACAGCTTCTCTGCAATTCCTTTGAAGTTGCTCCGAGGTATGCATAATATCACAACCCCACCTCCCTTCATTTGAACTTGGGCCTCACGATCATGTAGATATAGGAACCTTCGTCCCGTAAAAGTCAAGGGCTCCAACATTATTTGGTAGGCCATATACAATCTCACCTGTTGCTTCTTATCCATCTTAATAGAACTGATCAGTCAGCGTGAGTGAGCATGAGAAGTGAAAAGCACACGAGTTCTGACAATCTTCTATTCTTGTAGCTCTGCCACCGACGTCTTGCTGAACAATCAAGTCGCAATTAAAAAAATACACCGGCCTTTCAAACGCTCCGAGCTTTGCCAAAGAGCCTATTTGGAATTGAAACTCCTGAAGCTTCTCAGACACGAAAATGTTCGCCTATCCGCTATTTCCTTTTACTGCACGAGAGATTCGCTAGTTTTAGCTTAGCACCCTAGCTAACATCACTCATTGTCGTCGTCTTTTCAGGTCTCTGCCTTGCAAGACGTTTTTGTATCCTTCGGAGAGAACGTGTATGTCTCCTAATACGTCGCTATCAGCTAAATTCGGTCTCAATTGACGGGAATTTGCAGATATCTCATCACGCAATACCAAGGCATGACGCTTGAGCAGTACTTTGCGTCCACCCAACTTGAAGAGCGGTTTACCAAGGTATTATTTTATCAACTCCTGGTATGTGTCCGAGTCATTTCCCCTTGTTGGAACGCCTTCTTCAGTAATATACCGTCATTAACTAGAGATTACAGCGAGGATTGAAATACCTTCACTCCGCGAACATAGTCCACTGCGACGTGAAACCGTCCAGTATTCTAATCACCGAAAGCTACGACCTACAACTAACCGGCCTGGACAACTCGCATGTCGCTGGCCAGCCAGTGACAGATGATTGGCTTTACGGTAACGGAAACCAATGCTACCAGGCTCCGGAGCTCATGGTAGGCATGCCGACTTATCAATCTGGCATTGACATGTGGGCGGCCGGGTGTATCTTCGCAGAAATGATCAACGGAGGCCCGTTGTTTTCCGAAAAGCGATCCACGAACCAGCTATATGCGATTATCAGGATACTGGGCTACTTGCCGGATGATTTGTTTAATGGCCTCGGCAGTGGGAATGTAAGTATATGCTCTTGCTTCATAAAACAAGTACACCGCACGGGATGGATCTGGGTAGCTAAATGATGATTTGGGAACAGGTTATGAAGTACCTTAAATCTCTTCCAGTATCAGAGAGGACGTCTCTAAGAACGCATATAAAAACAGCAGATCTTGAAGGTAAAAGAGGATGTTCCCCTCCCCTCTTGCCTCGTTTCTTCACCATTGTGTTAGGCTCTACATTCCTTTCACATATCCTGCCAAAGCGAACAGTTGGAGGATTTTTGCTAATTATGTTCCATTCCCACACAGCTCTCGAGCTTATAGAGCATCTCCTTGACTTCGACCCGGAGACGAGATATCCGGCCGATAAGGCGCTTGAGCACGCCTATGTTTCGCTCTATCATGATGCCACAGACGAGCCTACTTCGGAGAAGATGTGGTCTGTCGACGACTTAGACTATGTCGAGTGGCCGGTGAATGACTGGAAGAACTTGATGTATGTGACACGCATTCAGCATGGCACGCATATCCCTATCGCGCCGTACCTACCCCCTGATAGTTCGGGACACTGTCTTGCAGACTCTATGGGTCGTCGAGCAGGCACCGAAACTATGCAAAGGAGAATGGATTGCTAACTTTTTGGTGCGTGATGTTCTCTCTTGCTTCTTTTCTAACAAACAGTCTCTCTGAAATTGTGGATCATCAAGATTTCACAAGCGAATTCAAATGCTAAAACGAAATGATGAACGGCAACCGATTGTTACTATGATTGAATGAACGACAGACGGATGATATACTCAACGGCCTCTTTCACTGCCTTTTTTTTCCTTTCGCTTTTCTCTTACCTTCATGCGGTTTTGTTTCATGCGACCGGCTTTCAAATTACAACGATTGGTAAGTGCAAAAGAGTAGTACTTTACGTCTTCTTTTTCGCTGTTTTATGTCGAAGCGCAGTTGAGCCAGCGCGAGATATCAAAAGGCGCCGAATTCTATGATTATCTATCGCGATAAGTAACCTTATTAATGCCAATAATGTTTGTTTTTTAACTAACTCGGAAATTTTCTCGCCGAGCCATGTCGTGACATGCCCACAATGCCCGTTCTGCGTAACCTACCTAGGGCAACAACATCAAGTGAAACTGGTCGATCGGCTCCAGGAGCATCAGGGTGTATTCAAGCTGGAAATAATTCATTCTACCTGCCGAATATTTAAGTCACTGGTCTGGCTTGGGACTGGGGAAACGTTAGCAAACGGACATACTCTTCTTGCATCTTGAGAACCCCTCCTCTTTCTGCCGCCCTAAGTTTCCCTCCAGAACCCCTGACGCTAAGGCCGGCTGTTGAGCCTTAACCTAGCTTTGCTAGTTATCGTATCGGTCAATTGTCGATAACATTACGTTCTCTAGTTGCTTATTGGGGTTTTCTATACATAAGACTTCCGACGAAGTCCTGGCGTGGACACTGGGAACTTACAACACTGTAAGTCATTCTGTTCCCTGTCCAGCCGATTGAAAGGGGGTATTTGCGGATGATGAAGAGACCAAATCGGCTGATTCGAGACTTGTCAACGTTGGGAGCAGTTGTGGAGGCTATTGTCGAATCCCGCAGACCTAATTCAACTCGACTCGTTGCAACTCCTGCTTCGGTTCCTGATAATAGAAAGATCCAGCGGACTTACAAGATATTGCAGCATGTCCGTCTTAAACTACACTGATATCTGCGACGGTGGACATCATCACCAAGCCATCGTTCACGGTGGAATGGACGTCGGAATCTAATTTGATGGCTTGAATTGGAGCGCCTTCGCTGGCCAAGATAGCTCCTCTTTGGAAGCCTGGTGAGTCTTCCGCGATCAGCGTGCCCCCCGCCAAATGCCGCCGTTAGCAGTGCCCTCAGCGATCTTATAGGTTGAGCAGCAAGAGAGTTATCTTGCAAAACCGGCTAGGAATCAACTCTTACCTCAAAGCGAAGAATATTCGGCATGTTTCCCTCCCACTTTATGAGACTTTGCTCTTAGATAGAAATGTGAAAATCGCCCAGCATGGCTACGATTAAAGTAGGAGGACCGCGACAGGTATATTGTCTGAATATTCTACGCTTAACGGCCGACATCCAACTTACAGCCTCCAACACGCAACTTCCGACCAGCAACCCTCTTTGGCCTAATGTCCCAACTTCTGAACGGGAATCGGACTCGCAGCGGTAAGTTCTGCTGAAGATGATCTCCAAGGGCCTGACATTGCTACGATACAATCAGGGGCATAATCACGTCTTTGCTGCGCGGACCTCATATTCTTCCCCTTTCAGATTCAACAATTATGTCTTAGCTTCATAGAAATGCACACTTTTGGCATTGAATGTTTTCTTTCAGTCGAGTTGCAGTAAACATACTTAATTCGCGTCAGTTAGCACTATTCTTTGAGATGTTCCCATTGCATATCAGGTGAAGCTTTCAAATATTTTCTCTCTGGGTATTTCATAACAAAAATTGCTCAGTCTTGGACATGAACGAGGTCTCGGGTCAGAATGCATTTGTGATCCGATACAATATTTGGCAATAATTCATATATACAGAAGAGAAATACGATTGATGGGGAAGTGCGCGTATGCGGGCTAAACATCATTGCACTGGTGCATATAACTTTTTATACCCGATCTGTGTCAAAACAAGGAGCAGCGGCGATTCAGCCGATAGAGAACGGTAGTAATAGTTTCAATACTCATCTCTCAATGGAGATGGTTCCATTTGATGTCAGGCAACATAATTCTCAGATATATACGAATATTTCATAACAGTCATATCAGGCACGCCTTTTCAAAAGTGAAGCACAATTTCCCTCCCCGAATCCATCACCGGACAACAATTAAACAAAATCAACCCATCAATAGCAAATCACTCCTCCTCATGACCTCCCCGGGCCATTCCACCCTTATGCCCGGCTTCTCTCGCTCTCTGCGAGCCGGGCTCAAACGAGCCGCCGGAGGCCATACCGCCTTTGTGCCCAGCCTCTCTAGCCTTCTCGCCGCCGGGCTGAAACGATCCACCTGATGCCTGACCGCCGCGGTGTGCGGCTTCCTTGGTTCGGTCTGTGCCGGGCTCGAAGCTTCCGCTGGATGCCTGGCCGCCCATTGATGCAATGTTGTGCTGTTCGTGAGGTTTGGTTAGCTTATGAACGACTTGGGAAAGGGGATGGGAGGCTAGTTGGTCGTGTCGGGAGGTTTTCTTTCGTTATGAACGAACCTGCTTGTCTGGATCCATACTGGCGAAGCCGCCGGAGTGGCTGGATTGGCCGCCCTTTCTGGCGATGTTCTCAACCTCCTCGTGCGGGCGGTTGGCGAAGTTGGCGGGGTTGTTCGAAGACATTTTGATGGGTTGTAGGTTTGTTTAGGGAGATAAATACTTCCAAATTTGTTCAGATGCGCAAAGAGGTCAAATGTATAGCCCTTTTTTTTTTGTTCTGTTTCGTAGTATAATTCGAGGTATAGGTTTTGTGTGTCTGCTATAGGTAAGTACTGCGATAGCAGCGGTTTATATAACTTATCGCATTTCGGAACATCCCCCTGACCAATTAATGTTCGTCACTCTGACGTCGCAAACTGTAACCCCCCGATCTCCTGCTCTTGAATTAGACTGGATCTATTGTTGCGAATCGTTCGCCTGGTCCAGGTAAGCTGCCCATGGCCAAGGTACTCCCCGTATTGAGCTGCGGCGGTTGTTGGCCGTTTGCATCATCCTGATGTCAGGAAGGACAGCGAGGAGCTGGGAACATTGGTTTAAGCTTTGCGGACTTGGGCAAGTAGGCAAAAAGATCTCTTGAAATCCTGATAATCGAGTGTTTCGGTTTGCCTTAGTCCAGGGTTCGGGAAAAATGTTCTGATAGCTCAGATACACTATTGTCCGGTCAGTTTGTAGCTGGTTTTGGGGGCAGGGCGATTCGTTTGTGGTTTGGGAAAGGAGGCAAAAGCATCATGTTGACGTATCTTACCCAACTAGTCGCAGTATCTGGCCATGGATTATGAGCGAATGCTTCCCCGAACCAAGAATTGAGAAGGTTTACGATAGCTCACATTGAGGAAGTCTCTTGGAAGCTTCGCCCGTTTTCACAATAACTTGGTCTCATATGAAGTTTGGTGGTTTGACCGGTCCGTAACTCAGGGGTGTGCAAGGATGCCGTTCACGACCATAGTTCTCTTAGGAGGACCTCAAGGGACAAACTCCGAGCCCCTCTCATCTGGCAGGCCTGCTTGTCAGTATCCAAAGGCAGCTGCAGCAATGTAAATTCTCCCTGTTGAATCATGCGGGGTAAAACTATAGATAGCTTTTATTATTATTATCAGAACAGCGGCAAGGATCAGTCTTCGGCTTCCTTCTTCCGGCTCTTGGGGGCCGGGGTCTGGCTAAAGCTTATCTCTACGCTCGACATAGTTCTTACGATTGCATTGGACAAGCTGGGGCTTTTCGAGGACACGGATACTTTTCCAGTTCGCTATATTTTCTAAGGACTGGAAGTTTAACTCGAGAGATTAAGTATTTCCAGCTGCGGGAACAGCCGCTGTGATTACATAGTCAAAATAGCATTGATAGTAGTTGAACTAGAGTTGAGCCAGTGAAATTTCAGATTCGACTGTCTACGAATGTAGTAGATAATACATGAGAATATGGAAAAATAGACATGGATCAAGTAACGAATATTACATTGTCCTTCGATATCCCGTCCGTAGCTAGCTAAGCGGCAAAGGACTCTGCTTAAGAGAGCTTATTGAGGGGGAGGAACACCGCAATGGCCCGATGGGTTGGGCTCTCTTTGCTATAACATCAAAAAAGCGCATGTCAGCTTTCAATTCCCAACGCATCTCGTGGCGAATAATCAAGTCACTTACATCGCAGTAGCCGCTGGCGCAGTTACCCATCTTTCCGTCCTTGGTGCACTCGGCGCCGTTGGGGAGCTAGAATCAAATTCGAGTCAGTCCTATCTGTTACGTTGTCTCTTTGTAGGGAGGCTATGGATGATGTCAACATACGTCGGCAGCGAGGGCAAGGCCGAAAAGGGCGAGAGTAGCGAAGAGGGAGAACTTCATTGTTGCGGCGGTTTGTTTGGAGGGATTTGGCTTTTTTCTTGAGGTAGAGATATAACAATTGTTTGGATCGTTGGTCTTGAGATCTGACAGATGAAGGAGGGCTGAAGGAGGAATTTATACACATTCGGAGTCCGGCATTATGACTTTCAGAGACCCCTTTTTCCTCCCAAATCGCCCAACTTCCTTTCCTCCCGCGGCGGAGCAAGCAGAATAGTCGCGTTGATCATCTCGGCTCGCACGGGGTGACGTAACAGGGGAAGGTTGATCGCTATCTATTTTTCTGGAGATGCATCGAACATGAAATTATTCAAACAAAGACTGCAGGGACCGAGCGCGTCGAAAGGCCACACGACTTCTGCATCTCAGCTGTTGTTACAATTAATTCCCTTCGCTCGACGAGGAGTTACCCCTGGTTGTTCCGTCCTCAGCTTTCAACCCCCGCCAGCTGCACAAAAAGTAATCCCCGAGCTCTATGGCTGCTGCACAGAGCTGCCAAGCAAGATACCCGCCGACATACACACCAAGCCCGAGCATTCTTTTCCGGAGTGCAGAGATTCAGAGAACTAGCAGACCCATATGAGGGGCATAATTGCTGCTTCAGTGGGTATTCCCCCACATTGCCGAGTCAAATAGCCAGTGACGGCGGTGATGATTGCTCTTCTGTTGGAAAGGTTGAAACACTGACTCCGCAGAGCTACGAAACGATGATTGTGCCAACCAGGCGTTGTGTTGGTTCTATGTTTTGGGGTTCTAACTTCTGGACCTTTCTCTGGAGTCTGTCCAAAACACACCGAATGAGAACCAAGATATCAAATTGCAGATCTTGAAACCTGGAGGAAGAGTGGGCAGTGGACATTGGACAACCGTGCATAGCCTCAGGCCCTCAGTCCATGATCGTCAGGGATAGTTAGTTGGTGTTGGTTAAAACCGTTAGATTATTATTCTGGACAAGTCACAGAAATAGAATGGTGGATGTTAGGTTTGCGTTGCTGGTTCTCGAAACGTGTGTCAACCACGGTGTTCTGTACGGGCAAGATGCAGCGCAACACGGAACTGCATGTCATTACTGGAGAGAAACGGACAAACGGTAGACCGTGTAACCTGCATGGCTTTGACGTACGTGGAATGGAAGCCGTTGGTTAGCCGTACGACAGTTGTGCTCCTTGGGATTCGTAATTTGTCTCCTTCAACAGAACAGGGATCTTTGAATGGGAATACGGAGTATGTAGTAGGTTCAACGCTCGTGGTGTGCGGAGGGAGGTATTTTATTGCCGCATGTTCTTCATCCTCTTGTTGCTCCCAGTCTTACGGAAAGCGGTGTTGTCATTGCTGCATGAAGGAGTGGTTACTCGCTATCAGTCTCTCCGGAAATAGATTTCCTCGAAACAACAACTACCCCCTCCCGCATGATCCACCGCCATACCGATTGATTTCATGTCACTGAGTACGCTGTGCTATTTTCTCACTTAAATTCCAAAGATAGGCAAACAAGCATACGGCAGTCATGAATATCATGTTTATAAAAGTCTGATGATCACTTTCACAGTTCCACTGCACACCGCCTGTCAGTCAGTATACTATCGAAGATGTCAAAGATGATGAATCCGGTGAGGTCAAGATATCCCTTCTGGTTCCTTTTCCCTTCACCAAGGCATGTTGTGCGATTACGGGCGCATATAGCCATCGCGATTGCTGATGCATCCAACGTATATCTAAGCTCAGGATTCAGCGAAATTTCTCTCTGAGTTTTGGCATAAGCCAGAGCAACTATCGTCCTACGCACATTTCGTATAAGGCTACCCAGAACTGTGTATTATACACGACTTGTTCTCAGTCTACCTTGCCACAGTGTTTAGAACATAATTTGAAAGCCGAGACTGCTGGTTTTGCAAGCTACAGTAGCTGCATTTAAGTTTTCCCTTCGCAGCTTTGCTCTATACGTCTGGCCGAGTGCTGGCAGGCCAGTGGAAAAGAAACTCTACAGGTTCAGGTCACGCCGTCTTAAAGAGACTTGTTGGATTTGTGAAGAAGGGCAATGATCTAAAAACCCACGACAATGTCACAAGCGAAAACCAGCTTCATTTTTGTTGACACATTCAAGTCCTGATCCTGATGATCCTGTCATTGTTCCTGATCTTTCCCCGCATATAGCGATGAGAAAATATAGTAACTGGCAGCAATCACAACTGTAGAGTGCATAAGGATGATGTTACAAAGGCGCGTGACAACAATTTGCCATGATCTTAAGCAGATTGAAGACCAAGACCTGGATTTCATTAAAATGGAGTGGAATTTAGTGTTGCGTTTGGTCCATGACATCCGTGACTGGGCAATATGAAAGCGGTATAATTTAGTTGTTCAGGGCAGTTGTGTATTACATAGGCTGACTGAGAAAAAACAAACTGTTGGAAAATAATTCATCATCAGCTGTGCACCCCAGTCTCGTAGCAACTAAGCCCATCACATGCGGGGAATCGATGAATTCTTTTCTTTTTTTTTCTTTTTTTTTTTTTTTTTTTTTTTTTTTTTTTTTTTTTTTTT